>JBBPUA010000195.1:0-26826 GCA_038094355.1 Afroboletus lepidellus | reverse complement strand
TGATCTTCACAAAGGGGAACTCCGAACGCCAGGCGATCGTTGCGGCCAAGACCGTCTTTCCAGATCCAGGTAGCCCATTCAAAAGGACGCTGACCCGCGGCGTCCGCTCGGATTTGGCAACTTGGTTCACGAACAGTTTCCCTTTTTCCAATATTTCCTAAAAGGCATCTCAGTGGATCACCATGTATGAGCGTCATGACCCACGTGGATCTCGGAATCAAACTCGATTATTCCGTTTTGAATCACTTCCTGAATCTCCTCTTCAGAAGCGCCAAATGCCGGCTTAATTTCCTCTAATGCTTGGAAGAAATCGTCACGATTTACTCTCAAATTCCCCACATCCTCTGAGATGCCTGCAAACGTCCCGACCTTGACATGCCGATTGAACGCAAAACTCGTGGCACTCTTGACGAAACCCTCGATTTCTGCGCCAGAATAATTTTTCATCAACGCTGCGAGCTCACGCAGGTCAACGTCGCTGTCCATGACCTTATTGGTGCGCATCTTGGCGGTATGGATACGAAGAATTTGATACCGACCGTCCGCGTCGGGAAGGGAAATTTCCATGTGGACCTCAAGACGACCCGGTCGCAGCAGTGCCTCGTCGATCATATCTGCCCTGTTCGTCATACCAATGACGAGGATGTTGTTCAGCCTGTCGACACCATCCATCTACAAACAAAGTGAGCATTTTCGACACTCGACAAGAGCAAGTTCTTCACCTTTGACAGAAGCTGGTTAACGACTGTGTCACCCACGCCAGTCCCATTGTTTGTTGAACCACGGTGTTTGAAGATGGCATCCAGCTCATCGAAAATGATAATGTGCAAACCACTATCGTCGCCTTTCTCTTTGTACTGTAGTAACATTTAGGACTAACTTCCGCAACGAGAATCGCGCGTAAACTCGCCTCCTTCTCAGCATCTTCAAAAAGTTTGCGAACGTTCTCCTCGGAAGCACCGACGTATTTGCTGAGAACTTCTGGTCCATTTACAACCTTGGGCTCTCGAGCATTCAACATCTTCCCGATTTGGCGGGCGATCAGCGTTTTACCCGTTCCAGGGGGGCCATGGAGTAGGATACCTGTGGAGTACACAGTCATCGAGTGGTTTGATGGATCCGTGGAGAGAACAGACCTTTTATGTGTTGAATTCCGAGCTTCTCGACAAGGGCCTGGGGAAATACGCGCGAGGCAAAGGCACGACGGAAGATGTCATTAAACTCCTTGTCGAGGCCTCCGATGCCCATGTCCTCGAATTTGAAGTTGGGTGCGATGATCGCGTTCGTAGCAGCCCTGGTAACAGGATGAGTCGACCGCCCGCGTAGTATCGACTACCTACTTCTTCGCGCTCGCCTTGATTCGCATCAGACTACCACCCTCTTTCATGATGGTGATGTCCGTGTTTTGCATCATTACGCCCATTTGTGGGCCCATCTGTTTGGTTCTCCGCCCACCTTTCTGTTCATCGACGAGCTCGAGCACGCCCAACGATGCGACGACGAGTTTTAACTTGTCGCCTTTGAAATCCATAGTGAGGATACTTCCGGGCGCAAAGACGAGACCGCTGTACGCATTGAGCAGCTTCGAGATCATCTCATCCTGATCGTACGGCGCGGTATTCTCAAAGTTCTTCTTCCAAAAGCTCGCGACGAGATCGATCGATTGCAAAAACGGCGGGGCGTCTGGGTGGGGCGGCGTAGGGAGGAGCTCGATAGTGATTTCGTCTCCGCTGAGGGAGAGTTCCATCCACGACCGGAGTGACATGGAGGCACCCACAGTCCCAGGTGCGATCGATGCGGACGTGTCGTGGCTCCGGATGGGGTGAGGGAAACGTCGCATGACATGGAACGGGGGGCTCACCACGTGGTCACAGGGTATCGTCCCTTGGCGAGGACGTGCACGCCGTTGGGAAAGTCGGACGGGTGTACGATGAGGCAGTTCTTGAGGGCGAGGGCCTCGTTGGGCGTGCCCACGACAGCGTAGCTGGTGTACATCGTTCGTTCAGTGGTCATGGGGAAGAATTGGAGCGTACCTCGTGCCCGCACGAGGTGGGGGTGGTTTACGATCATGCGATCGTTTCTCAAAGAGCGCTTGAGAGGGGTCGTTGTAGTGTCCCGGTGGAAGCGGACGTGCATTGGACCTCACACCGGGACTCAGGCCGTCTGGCACGCGGTGGTATTGGTTTGGCGGCGCTGGCGAGGATCTACCGAAGAACGAGGCCATGATTAGGATATAAAGTCGTGGCCGCAGTACAAAGTGGGTAGATTACATCATCTCGTCCAGCAGTGCTGGTTTGGGTTTGCGAGGCTTTCAGGAGCACCACAACCACTGCTGGGCTCGCAATCGTAGAGCGCGTCGTGCACGGACCATAGACGACGACGACGGCGACGATGAGCTCGTTTGCAAGGGTCATCTCCAAGAGCGTCCGTAACATTCCTCTCGACCGCCACGAGTCATGTCAGCTGCTCGGTCCGACCGCGCTGGTGAGCTCGGCTGCCACCTGCCATGCTTTTTCGGACTCATCGGTCCCATCACAGGTCGTGCAAGCCCTCATGGGCATTCTCGCTGTTTTATCGCTCGTATACAAACGACATCGCGAAACCCAGAAGCGTCCGTGGCAAATATGGTAACACTTCCGTTCACTCGGCGACCTGTCAACTAAAAACCCCCGGCGCTGATCTCATAGGCTTTTTGACGTTTCGAAGCAGGTCGTCGGCGCCATGTTCATTCATGGGCTGAACGTGCTTATATCTGACTTTGGATCATATCGATATTCTGGAAATGCATGCACATATTACTTTCTCAATATTCTGCTCGATACCACTCTAGGTGAGCCGCGGACCACTGTGATTGTGACAAAGCTGACCTTTGCAAGGTGTTGGCCTGATTTATGTCGTGCTACAATGTTCAACATGGTTGCTCTCAAAGAAACTTGGTATCAAAGGGTTGAAGTCGGGACAGTACGGCAACCCTCCTTCCCTCACGCACTGGTTCCGTCAAGCTGCCGTGTATATCCTTGCCCTTACGGGAATGAAATTGCTCTTGGTCATACTGTTTGCATTTTGGCCAGGTATATTTACCATAGGTGAATGGCTCCTCGCGTGGACCACGCTCTTTGATGGTGAATCAGTTCAAGTGATATTGTATGTGGACCCTTTTTCGTTGCGCGAATGTGTCACGTAATTTTTCCAGTGTCATGGGTGTCTTTCCCATGATTATGAACATCATACAGTTTTGGTTGATCGACTCCATCGTCAAAGCAAGCCCAGTCGCTGTCCGTGGTGTCCTGCCGCGAAATTCCGACTCTGAAGACTGCGACCCTCTGTTCAGCTCTCCAGATGATGATAATGATGGTGCACCACAACATGTCGAGGATGGCCCTCGATCGTTGTCCATCTCGAGAGTAAGGTGTGAAGGAGACTGCAAGTCGCTGGCCGGCTCAGAGGACAAGAAAGCTAGATTGTTGGCGTCTGGGTCCTCGACGCCGATCACTCTCCCGGGGACGGCGACAACTCTTACGCACGATTACCCACCCGACAGCATCGACGACGCATCGTCACACGATAGCACCAGTTCTCGGCACAAGCACTCTCGGGGTTCGTCGTTGCTCGATTTCCCAATAACCTACTCTTTGTCCAGCACCGACACGCGCGATTCTTCACTTGATGCCTCGCATCAGGCCCTACTCTTGTCTTGTGGAGGGTCTGCCTCGGATGTCGCGGGGCTTGGTGGTGGGGAAAGGGGACAAGCTGGATGGCGGAATCCGATTAGTGCCAGGTGACCTCCGATTTGGCAGTCCATGACTTTCGCGTGCACGTGTACTATATCTCGGATAATCATTCTTCTATGTTTTCTTGACTCGTCATCTTGACGTGTAGCAGAGCGTGTCGTACACGCGGCCTGTGTGACACTTGCAGTCCGCTACAGCGCCTCTGCAGCGTTTTATCACCACCCACTACGATGGTCGGGAACGGACCTTCAGCGACCGAGAATGACCCGACGCAAAGTGGCGCCGTCTTTTCCCTCGAAAATATCCTCGGCAACGACCACGACACGCTCGAACACCCTGGGCTCAAACAGCAGGAACTAGACGCACCCGCCGCCGCCGAGGGCTGGGACGAAGAATCTGCGAACCGGCCCGTCGCAGAGGGCTTTTGCGTCGAGTGCGAGGGTACGTCGTCGTTTGGATCCGGGTGATCGTCCGACTTGACGACGGAGCAGACCAGCCTGCGCAGCTGTCGTGCAAGACATGCGCGGACGACTACTGCGAGGTGTGTTTCGCCGCGCAGCATCGCAAGGGCACGCGCAGGACGCACTCCGCGACGGCCATCGCTGGATCGCTCCGACGTGCAGACAGGACGCGGAACGGCGTCGCGGCGGGCAAGGACAAGGGCAGTGAGGTGCGTTCGCTGGCGTTGGCTCCGACCGGCTGATCCGAGCCAGCTGGCAGGCCGAACCGGACGTGGACATGCACGACTCGGACGCCGAGCTGGACGAGATCATTGGGACCAATCCCGCCCCGGGTCCACCCACGGACGTGCTGGGCACCCAGCCTACCGTCGGTGGCCCGGTCGGCGAGTGGTTCGTCGAGCGGGCCAAGTACATCCCCCTTCGCCTGACCCTCATGGAACGCAAATACCTCCGCCTGCTCGACGCCGCGCTCCAAGTGTCCGAGTATACTGACAAGATTGATACCCTCAGCTTTGGTCTCTCCAAAGCGAAACGGATCGTACACCAGATTCGCGAGTTGTGTGCGATCCTGTCCGGGCTCGTGTTGTCGGCGGATTACAAGCTCGGGCAGGAACTCTTTGCGGACAGAGACTTTCAGCGCAACGCCGGGTTTTATCAACAGATTTTCGAGCTGGGGCGGCGGCACAAGATCATGAATCCTGACAAGATGCGCACGACATATGGCAAGTTGATTTATCTGCTTCAGGTGGGCATGTTCCTCGGAGCGCGCCGTTTGGACGGTTGATGGATCGTGATGCAGGACAGCCAATCGCCCGAGGTCAAGGACATGCTCAGCTTTTCGTGTGTCAAATCCATTCGAACCGTGTACAGCGTACTTGAGCACCACGGTGCCCTGGGGCTCCTTCGCGACGATCTTGTATCCGTCGCTACCAAGGAAATCTACTCCGAAGGTCGATCCCGACGCGAAATCCAAAGAGACATCAAAAGCAAGGAGCGCGCCATCGAGACGCTCTCCGCTCGCTACCAGCGCGATGATCTGAGCCAGGAACAAGTCCGCCAGTGCCTATACAGCATTGGTGATAATCATGCGTTTTTGCGCACAAACCGCGACCCTTGTGACCGCATGATCCATTACCTCAAGACGTACTTTCAGCCGACCCAGACAAAGGAGCAAAAGCACAGCTTGGCGATTCGGAGCGGCAGAAACGGTGCGAGGCTCAGTCATGACCACGCGAAGCAGTACGCGTACGTGCTGCAGAGCCTGACACTCTGGCGGGAGATTCTGCATGGTACGTCTTCGCCTGACCCATTTACCTAAACTAAATGCTGCCGCTCAGACATGTTCCGGCTGTGGTCTCTCACAGAGCAAGACCTACTGTCCGAATCCGTCCCTTACCGCCTTCGCGACACGGGCCAGGGTCTGAACAGAGTCCAAGCTGCCCCAAAAACGCTGCGTATGATGCACACGATCCTCCAGCGTGCCCAGCAAAGCGTAGGTTCCTGGGTCGGCTCGTCCGCGATCCATATGGGTGACCACAACGTCCCAAACGCGCTCATGTTCATCGGTAAACAGGTCCTATCCTCGTCCCAGGCGTGGTTCTGATCACCCTTTTCAGACAAGTACTCTCAAATCTACCGTATCCTCCTCCCGATCTGCAACACCCTCTCTCAGATACCCGGTCTCTCAGACAAGCCCGCGTTGTGTTCGTACATCGAGGAAGAGTTTGGGTCGACGGAGAATTGCATACGAGAGATACTCGCCGATTTTTTCCGACACGGCTTCGACGGTTCCGGGGCGGACAACTTTTTCGATGCTGGGAGCTGTATCGACGGGCGGTTGACGAGCGCGTGGAATTGGTGTGCGCAGTTGGAGAAGAAGCGGTACTTTGCCGTGTTCTTGCTGACGGGTGCGTGGAGACGCGCGTCTTATCCATCGCTACTGACGTGACTGTAGGGTTCATCGGGTTCGACGGCGAGTGGTGAGGATACCAGAACGTTTTGCTTGTGTGTTTACTGCGCCTGTACGCTTTCGTGTGTTGGCATGGGAGTCTGTTCAAGTTGCGTTCGATGGGCGAGTAGTATCACTTGAGTTACGTACTTCGTAGGCCTAATTTCATAGACGTTTTGCTAGCTGTCACGGCTAATTCATGACAGATGCGTATGACTCTGTCATCACTTCAAATCTAGAGTCTTGGTCGTCGGGCAACTGTACACAAAGACAACCTGACGTGCATGTCGTCTGAGGTTGCTCCCCGCCCTTCTCGGACATCCGAGAATAGCTAGTCACGTGTGGCCCCTCTTGGTGATCCATTCGCACTTGCGCCGTCACATTTAGGTTGCTCTCGCCCAAATCTCACCTACGTATATCAATCGGTAATATGATGGACAACGACCGACTCTCCCGAGTCGTGCCAAGGCACAACGCGACGTACAGAAGCGACGAGACTACATCCACTTGCAACCCCTCCATTCAGACGTACGCCCTCTGCTTCATCGATCGCCTTCCGACGGAAACTCTCGAAGCCATTTTTATTTGCTACGCCTGTGACTATTTCACCACGCACAATGGCGATCACCTCTACACTGCTCCAGACTGGGTCAATATCTCCTACGTCAACCGACGGTGGCGCAACGTCGCTCTGAATTGTTCAAGTCTTTGGTCTTACATCTTTATTGCTTCCCCGCGCTGGACGGAGGAGTTATTGACGAGATCGAAGGAGGCGTCGCTGAAGTTCAAGTTATACATGGTCACCTACAGACCTAAGGAAGACCGTTCCGTGTGGGAAGCTATGAAGCATTTGGGCCGCGTCCAAGAGCTTACCCTTGACTTTCCGTTCTGCGCCCATCACTGGGAGTTACTTTCCTCACCCGCTCCTCGCTTAGAATATCTAGAAATCGACCCTAGACACAACTTCTATCATTTTGAAAAGTGTCGCTTAGGAGTTCCCTTTGAGGGAGACACCCCAGCCCTCCGCACACTCATCCTTTCCAACTATCCGATGCCATTGCATTCGCTCAAGCTGAATGGCTTGACAACGCTCCATCTGCTTTTCGTCTTTGAGCAAGACGCAACGCAGTTCTTGGCCATGCTCGGTTGTATGCCGGAACTTAGGGTCCTACGTTTGGCTCATGCACTTGCTAATGCGTCTGTTCTTCTCTCAAACACGGTGTCCTGTCCTTTCCAGAAAGTGAATTTACCTCATCTTTCTTCCCTTTTCATTACCGAGCTCCTTTCAATGGTCGTTGCCTTACTATCATGTGTCAACCTTCCGTCAAAAACCAAACTCGACCTCGACTGCGGGGTTGACCGCGATTTCCTTGACAACTACTTAATACTCAGCTCCCTTCTCGCCAGAAGATTCCATGTGCCCGGAGACGAGGCGCTGTCCACTCCAACCATTCGCTCATTGGTCCTTACATCTCTAAGTGATCATGCAGAAATCATTTTCAGTTCATCGGAACACGATCGCAATGCTTTCCAGCGCGACGACATTCCTCTCCGGGTTAAACTTCATTTGAGCGATTTGACGAGAGCTGACAGGGATCGCATCTTAAGCAACCTCTGTTGCTCCATACCTCTGCCAAACGTCCGGACACTTCACTTCACCCATCAGGTCTATCCTGCCTTTCCTGTGGACTTTTGGACCCACGTCATAGGTCATCTTGGAGGCGTGCACTACATCAAAGTGACTCTAATCCAAGACATCCCCACCATCCCTCGCGATCCCTCGCGAAACCAACGTGATGAACCGGATGCGGATCGAGATGGACGTCGAGCATTGGCACCTGCGTTGGAGGAGTTGGAACTTGACCTGTGCCCGTTGCCGGAGGAGTGGTTCACTTTGGGCTATGTGGGGCCGCTCGAGCACCCTAGCATACGCGCGCTTTGTGACGCGCTCCTCACCCGCAGAGATCCTCGAGGTCGACTCGCCTTGACGTACATTCCCAGATTTCGGCTCGGCTCCACAGGGAAATTATTTGAGACAGTGACGGGGTGGTGGGAGAGCGGGAAGTTCCATGTAGCGGAACGTGCGTCGTGATGTGGATATTCGTAGGGAATACACTACGAATTATTGCACTTGTCTTTTTTTTTTTGATGTTTCATTTTTTTTTACGGAAGTCCCAACTGTATGTACTGCTCTAGCATGTTTGAACCTGCCTGGTCGCTGTGCAAGTCCACCGAAATTTTACACGCTGACCGTCGACTTTGTTCGTCAGAGGTTAACACGGACTTAGACAATTGCAGGGCGCAAAGAATAACATCTAGTGCAGCATGCCAGCTACTTTTTTTCTCCATTTGGTTTGATGCGTACATTAGGCAGTACCTTCCACCTGCACTCCCTGCTCGTTCTGCCCCACCTGCACGGCCTCGGCCACGTTGCCACCTTTTCGTTGTGCTTGCGCGACGATCTCAATCACGCTCGCGAGTCCTGCTTTCCAAGCGAGCAGTCGCTTCTCGAGTGCCTCCCATTGTTCCCGCTCGAACTTGCGCGCAGAGGACTTGTACACATGCAGGTTTTGTGTCGTCTGGGACAGTTTGCCGGAAATGAGACCGGCTCGGATGACTGATACAGGCGTCAGTGTATTGCCTTGAGGGATAACCGCTCGTCGCACCGTCTATAGTCCATTTTTCCACGTTAGACGTGTCGATTTGCAATGTGGACGCGATCGTCGCATATGGGAGATCCCGTCCGATGTAGTCGAACGCGAGCGAAGAAAACGCGAGGAGGCGAATTTTGCGTTCAAGTTGTGATCTGTCGAGTTCTGCGGAAAACGATCGAGTAAAACGGACTGGCGATCACGCGAATACTTACGATGTGTTTCGAGTACACCCGAGTGACCATCGACCCATTCCTGAAACTCGGGTAGTCCGTTGCTCAGGAATATCTGGATAACTGGAAACAGTTCGTGGTCTCGTGCGGCAACGACCGGATCAAGATTATACAGCGTATCAAAGTCGAAGACGGTTGGTATGCGAAGGGCAGCGACAATCGCGTCCACTGCGGCTGAGCGTGACTCTGGGGACGAGGACGGAAGTATTTGTACAAGCAAAATTCGATATTCGTAGGCTAACTCCCTGTACAGCGAAAGTGATAAGCACAAAACCACGCGAAAGAAAAGGCACTCACGCTTTCCCACCCTGTGTAAGTGTATCGATGACGGTTTTCAGAAATCGGCTCTTATCCTCGTCAGAGATGTTCCATTCTTTCAGCCATCGTTCGACGTCAGATTTTGTCAGAGCGAGAACTCCAAAGTCGCTGTTGGTGGCAGAGATCTGTAACAGTGCCATGTATATCGGAAGTCGTAACGAGGAAGATCGCGGGGCAGCGTTGAATAGATTGGATAATCTAAGTTCAGGTCAGTACGGTATAAGAAGTCGACCACCGCGAACTTCACATGCGATATTTGACCGATTTGCTATTTGAGGGCGACGATGAAATGACGTTGATCAGATAGAGTACATGTTGTCTCGTTTCCGACGAATCGACTGGCCACAGTGTGAATAGATGCGAGTACAAGAGGTTGAAGAATCCCTCGATCTCTAGTGCGTTGTCAGAATGAGACCGGGGCGATTGTGACGATAGATACCCTGGTCGGTGCCCTGGCCTACACTTTTCACGTGTTTCAGGACGAGCTCGAACGCTGTCCGCCGTCTGTCCTCGTCAAGCGACGCATCCGTGGTCTTCACGACGTCCTGGAATGACCGCAGAACACCCGTGCGTTCCTCATCTGTAATGCCACGCACGACGTACTGAAGCAATTCTTGCAGTTGCTCCTGAAATGTGCCTTCTGCAAACACTGAAACCGAGTCTGATAGTGACATTTCGTTTTCTGCCGTAGAATGGCTGAATTCAAAAAGTTTGATCTACAGGCAACAACAAACGCAAACAACGCTACGTTATCTGCAGATCGTAACTACTACGTCCGACGACAGTCCCTCTGTTACAGCCGTTTCGGATTGGAAACGTGAGTGCCCCCTGCTCCGTCCGTATAGCAACTACATGTCTGATTGATTTCCTCTTTGCAGAAGATAGGTTTCTTGCAGCGCAGTGCTTATCGTGCACCTTGGGGTACCGACTCCGGTGCTCAACGCTCAGCCATGTTTATTTTCGGAGAATGGCAACAAGGCCCCGGCCCTAGTTCACTCACCGACATTTTTAGCCGACTCGTCTCTGCTTCCTGAGAGATCGGCCGTAGTAGTTGGTAGTGAACGCAGCTAAATTAAAATGGGTTCAAACCCCCAAAGCTATGGCATCCGAAGCGGACAGCGCTGACTACTGTGCTACAGGAACTGGATTAACTATGTCGTCTCGATGGTATATAACCAGTCTACTCCGAATCCGCCCGCTCTCGCATCTACAGGCCTCGCTCGCTTTCCCGTTTACTAGAATCTGGAAATGCGGCTATTACTACTCAATCTATTTGGCGCGGCAGTCATCGCAATGGCAGGTTCGTATAAAGGGTGCTCGCCCAAGATCAAGGAGAGCATCGATGGCCCTCCTCGCGACTGGTTCAGGCACGGCCCTGCTTCCCCAGATCATCTACTTGAGCTCAAGATCGCGCTCCCGCAGCCTCATTTTCCAATCCTGGAAAAGCACTTTTGGGAAGTCAGCGATCCAAAGCATGAGCGTTATGGTGCCTACTTGTCTAAGCAGGAGACGGAGGAGCTAATGGCACCTCATCCCGAGACGCTCGATGCGGTCAGTGAATGGTTGTCCTCGCACGGCATTCAGGAGGAACATCTCTATCGATCATCTGCCAAGGATTGGGTCACCATCCGCGTTTCTGTTGCCCTTGCAGAAGAGATGCTGAATACAGTGAGAATCGTGATTTGAACAGAAGGAGTATGCTCACGTTAAAAAATATAGGAATACCACACCTATACTCACTCAGAAAGTGGAGAGCGCATTGTAAGAACGACGAGCTACAGTCTCCCGGAGACCTTACATGAGCATATCGAGCTGATCCAACCAACCACGATGTTCACTCGCCTCCGTCCTTTCAAGAGCACTCTACATTGGTCGAACACAGTGCCGTCCGACTCACAGAGCTCCGAGACTGGGACTCTTACTGGACCAGCTGGAAACCCTGTTGATGCTAGTTGCAACAGTACGGTTAGACGGTATAGTTTGATGTCTAGACCTCATCTAACCATTCGGTTCCTCAGATCACTATCACGTGTTTGAGGCAACTTTACAATGCAGTCGGATATAACACGTCCGCCACCAACGGAAATACAATTGCCGTCACAAGTTACCTTGAACAGTTCGCGAATGACAAGGACCTTGAGCAATTCCTTCGTCTTGAAAGCCCCTCGGCTGTTGGGTCTAATTATACCTTTGTATCTATAAACGGTATGTAGACTTTGGGACATATAGCCACACGCTTACCTCTTCAGGGGGACTGAATAACCAAAGCCGTGCAGCCGCTGGCATAGAGGCAAACTTGGACACTCAGTTTGCTTTTGGGCTGACACACCCTACCAACGCAACCTTCTACTCGACTGGCGGTAAACCCCCTTACATTCCCGATCCACTAACTCCGACAGACACAAATGAACCTTACAGGGAGGTTAGCTTCGTTTCATTTTCACTGTCAATCTGTCGTAGTTTCATTATTTATAGTGGTTGGACCACGTGTCCTCCCAAGAATACCTCCCTCAGACAATCTCCACTAGTTATGGCGATGATGAACGAACAGGTCTTTTTTGCATCCCCTGTGCTGACATATTCTGACTACAAATAGTCCCATACTCATACGCGTCTCGCCTTTGTGCTGACTTTGCCGCCATCGGCATTCGTGGCGTTTCACTCATATTCTCGTCTGGGGACGGCGGTGTCGGTGATGGTCATGTGGACCCAGCGGAACAACAATGCTTTTCCGATGACGGTTCGAATAGGACCGTGTTCCTCCCAATATTCCCTGCTTCCTGCCCATTGTGAGAGTCCATTGCGGTCGATGTATAACACTCTAATTTTCGAGTGCGTCTAGCGTGACATCCGTCGGAGGCACTACTAACGTTCCTGAAACTGCTGCTTTTTTCTCTGGGGGAGGTTTCAGCAATTATGTGCATTCATTCCGGTGTTATCTTCCGCGTCGTGCTGATCAGTCTGCACCAAGTTCTCTCGCCCTGATTACCAGGAAACTGTAGTACCAAAGTTCTTGAAGACACTCCCTCCGAGAACTTACGAAGGCATGTACAACCCGTAAGTATTTACTGTCTCACTTTACGGTCAAATCTAACAAATAAACACTTCAGCAATGGTCGCGTAAGCACGTACGCATGTGCATGCAGATACCTATTCACTCATACCTTACTCTTCTATATAGGCCATCCCTGATGTCTCTGCTCAAGCCATAAACTTCCGCGTTGTCTTCCAAGGTAATATTCTAAGTAACGTAAGCGGAACATCCTGTGCAGCGCCCACCTTTGCCTCCTTCGTTTCCATGCTCAACGACGCACGGCTGAGCGCCGGGAAGAAACCTCTTGGCTTTTTGAACCAGTGGTTGTACGGGGCGGGATACGCTGGATTGAACGACATCACGGAGGGCAATAACCCTGGATGTGGCACGGAGGGCTTCAATGCCACCTGTGGCTGGGATCCTGGTACGTCGTCGTATTTTCTTTTCGGCCTCTTGTTTCTCGCTGCGTCATGAGGTTTCTGTTCGACTGACGGGGTACTACCTAGTGACCGGTCTCGGTACGCCCAACTTTGGGAAATTGTTGGAGCTGGCAATGCAGGTTTGATCGACTGCTTGAGTTAAATCACGTTAGCTACATGCCCTCGCTGAACCTCTGGGAAACTTCAGCCCGGCCCACATCTCGGCGAGCTCAAAAGTAGCGCACCACGTGCATTCTTCGAATGTTCACTGAATTTGTATAGTGCATTATCCTAGACACTACTGCATAAGGAAAGATACCAGAGTCTTCGTAACCTCAATGGTGCAATAGAGCTTTTTTTTGCTGCGAACCCACGGGATGAATACCTTTTTTGAGGTCGAATTTTCCTGAAAATGAGCCTGGTTCATCGGAACTTCAGCGCGTAACTCGGAAAAGATCGCTTACATAATACGACTGCGTTACCAAGTTCAGCTACATTGAAGGCCCGAAGCCCATCTTTTTATGAGCTACGCTACATCACGCCAACTATCCCCAGGCCGTGCAACGGTCTGCGATCTAACAGTGCGGCAACTTGCTAAGTGATAATCTGGAAGACCCTTAGATCTCCTTCCGCATGCCAGGGATACCGAAGCAACTGAATGCGTGGCGGCGTTCCGATGCGCGGAATGATCTTGCACAGTTCCATGCATGATCCATTCGAGGACCAATCTGCAAATCATTTGTGCAGTTCGGGGGATGAAGTGGGAAATCATGTGGGGAACAACGTTCCGATACACCTTCTCTTTTCTCTGGATGTTTCACCGCGCATGGCACAATGCACGGAACAAAGAGGTAAGCTCAGGGAGCCTCCCAGCGGTGTTTGAATTCGTGTATGAAGCCGTTTACAAGCTAATCTCGACCACATGTTCACGATACTCTTTACTAGCCACACTCGAAATTCTATATTGACAATTCGAAGAGGCGAACTTCTGGTTCAGTAGCGCCTTCTCGTGGAAACTGTGCGTTCGTTGGATTCTCCAATCTATTGTGATCGTTCTAAGCAGGAAAGGAACATTCAGCGGCTTCTCCTAACTTGGCTAACCCACAGTGAGAACAGAAATGGAAATCTGGTGCTCGCACTCAGGTGTTCACACGAGCGCCATGCGTTCTACGTCTATTCCAAGGGAGATAAGATGATCCCCGTGCGCTCGTCGATATTTTTAGCCAATTGCCCCATGCCATCTGTGAGATCGGCAGTCACAGCAGGTCGAGGTCAGTCGCTGGAATGAGCCCGGAACTATAGTATCCGATGTTACTGATCGCTTTCAGTTGGTGCGGGACCCGCCATTTGGAACTCTGCAGTATATAACGAGCATGTAGCGCACCCGATCGTGTGTGCTCTGAAGCCCGTCTTTGCGTTCCCTCGACCTCGGGCCAAGAATGCGATTGCCACTTGCTGCCCTTCTATCCACCGCCGCCCTCGTCAGGGCAGGTTACTACAAGGACACTCCACACAAGGTCAAGGAGAGCATCGAAGGTCCTCCTCGCGGCTGGCTCAGACAAGGCCCAGCCCCTGAAAATCATTTGCTGGAGCTCAAGATTGCGCTGCCCCAGCCTCATTTCCCCATCCTCGAAGGGCACCTCAGGGAAATTAGCAATCCAAAACACGAACGATATGGTGCCTACTTGTCTAAGCAAGAGATTGAGGAGCTGATGGCGCCTCACCCCGAGACACTTGATGTAGTCAGCGAATGGCTCTTCTCGCATGGTATCGAGGAGGAACATCTCTATCGATCATCGGCCCAGGATTGGGTGACCATTCGCGTACCGGTTTCTCTTGCGGAAGAGATGCTGAACACGGTGAGATTTGTGAGAGTGATTCGTCAGGGGTATGCTCATGCAGAACACACAGAAATACGACGTCTACACTCACTCCGACAGTGGGGAAAGCATCGTCAGAACGACGAGTTATAGTCTCCCGGAGAGCTTGCATGAGCATGTTGAGCTGATCCAACCAACCACGATGTTCACTCGCCTCCGTCCATTCAAGAGCACTCTGCATTGGTCGAACGCGGTATCGTCCGACTCGCTAGGCCCCTCGACTGGCACGCTCACTGGGCCTGCTGGAAACCAAATTGATGCCAGTTGCAATGGCACGGTTAGACAGCGTAATTTTCTATTCGAATCCCATTTGATAATTCGATTTTGTAGATTACCGTCACCTGTCTGAGACAACTTTACAACGCAGTCGGATACAATACGACTACTACCAACGGTAACCAGATTGGCCTTACTGGTTACCTTGACCAGTATGCCAACAACATGGATCTCCAACAATTCTTCAGTCTAGAGAACCCTGCGGCATATGGGTCCAACTATACCTTTGTTTCTATCAACGGTAATGGTGTTTTGTACTTGGAGAAATTTGCTCCTGATCGTGTGCGCAGGCGGCTTGAACAATCAAACATACGCAGCCGCTGGCGTGGAAGCCAACTTGGACACACAATTTGCCTATGGTCTAACTTATCCGACCCCAGCAACCTTCTACTCCACTGGCGGTTCTCCCCCTTACATGCCTGACGCTCTCACTCCGACCGACACCAACGAGCCCTACGCCAACGTTTGTTCATCCCTTTCTCACTGTTATGATCCACTTGTGTTTATTTTCATATTGATTACAGTGGTTGGACTACGTATCATCTCAAGAATACCTCCCTCAGACAATTTCTACCAGCTACGGCGACGATGAGCAGACAGGTGCTTTGTTTCAATCCTAGTCTGGCATGTTCTGATCGCAAATAGTCCCATATACCTATGCTAGTCGTGTTTGTACTGGATTCGCCGCCCTTGGTGCTCGTGGCATCTCTATCTTGTTCTCGTCTGGTGACGGCGGTGTTGGGGACGGAGACCCAGACCCAGAAACTCAGCAATGCTTCTCCAATGATGGTACTAACCGTACCATGTTCATCCCCACATTCCCGGCTGGCTGCCCGTAGTGAGTATGCCCCATCTAACATATAGAATCTTCTCATCCAATTTCGATGGACCCAGCGTAACGTCTGTCGGAGGTACCAACTACATTCCTGAAACGGCCGTCTTCTTCTCTGGTGGAGGTTTCAGCAACTACGTGCGTTTATTCCGGAGACAGTTTATGTCGTGCAGCTCATCGCCCCGGCACAGTTCCCTCGACCAGATTACCAGACCACGGCAGTAAATAACTACTTGCAGAAGCTCGCTCCTGGAACATACGAAGGTTTATACAACCCGTAAGCATGATTTGCTGCCTCGCATGAATAAAACTAACGGTGTTTAACATAGTGCCGGTCGTGTAAGCACATGCGGGATCTAACCATCGGTCGGTTCACTCACAACACTGCTTGTTTAGGGTATCCCCGACGTCGCCGCACAGGGCTGGAACTTCCTCATTGTTTACCAAGGGCAAACAGGCTACGTCGCTGGCACATCCTGCTCAGCTCCCACTTTTGCCTCCTTCGTTTCTATGCTGAACGACGCACGGCTCAGTGCCGGCAAGGCTCCCTTGGGCTTCTTGAACCCGTGGCTGTATGCGACGGGTTACGCTGGATTGAACGATATCACACTCGGCAACAACCCCGGATGTGGCACGGAAGGCTTCAACGCCACGGCTGGTTGGGATCCTGGTATGTTCAGACTCTGATATATGTGACATTTTGACGTCGTCATGGCGTGTTATTACTCTCGATTCGCCGTTCCTGCGTCTGATTACAATGACTGACATGACACTTTTGCAGTGACTGGTCTTGGTACACCCAACTTTGAGAAGCTATTGGCGTTGGCAATGGCTGTCTGAATATTACATGGGTTAAATTATCCTGTATCTGGACGTCAAGTTATGTCTTATCTATATTGCATATACCATTCAACTTGGATCAATGCGACGATGACGCGGCGGTAGATGCGCTCCATTGACCGATTCTGACTGTTCAAGAAACATTGCCAGGGAACAACTGGCGATCTGCGAGCATGAGAGTCTTAGTGTGCCGTCAGACCAATGAACTGTTGTCTACATGCCCGGTGGAGCACGAGGGGAGTTGGTGAAACTCTGTCTAGGATGATCCGGAACCTCGGGCGTACTACCCCCCTACTCGTAGCGTCTGCGACAGCATAGCAAGGGTGGCAGACCTTCAGGTCAACTTCGTAGCTTGCAAGGTCGTGGGAACCTTACAGGTTTTCAGGTTGTTTATTACTATACTGTGTTTATCGCTGGCAGGCGTGGGGCCTGCAGCTGCACATCCACACCTCCATAATGGTGAATACGCGCGTTCCAGTGCGCAAATCTTGCTAATTTTCATTCCAGACCGTATGCCCATACTACCTGCGCGGAGTATGTAAATATGGTGATCGATGTCGGAATGAACACTCAGTTACTTTCGGCAGTCAGCATATCGATGACTTGCACTATCCAAATGAGCTCATGCCTTCTCCAGACCAGACATGTACCCGCAGCAATAATAGAGTTGCTGTCCCTTACTCGTGAGCCCCTCTGAATCCCAGCCTCCATCGGACCATTTATCTAGCATCTCAGAGTTGAGACAATAGTAGCCGATGTCACTCCACTCAAGGACAAGCCGCTGTGGCCGCTTTCTTCCTATGGTCCTGCCAAGTACGAGCCCACCGTTATCAATGGACTGGATGAGTCGCCAGAGGAATTGCGGCTTAAGGCGGTGACTGCCCTCAAAGCAGGAACGACTAAGAAATACGTGCGCAATCCTTCTTTGCATAATTCTTACATCTGATTCCTTGTCAGACCAAGTATGAAGGACAGAAGATTGTAACTGCGGACCGGTTGTACGCGAACGCGCGGAACAACGTCGGACGGATGTATGAACAAGCTGTGAAAGCCAGTACTTGGGCCCAACCCGCAGGGTCTGCGTCGAGTCCCCCGGGAGAAGTGTTCGTCAGCCGAAGTAAAGCATGTTTAGCAACCGGGTCGTGGCAAAAGGCGCTCGACGATGCGAATCTGGTACGCAACTTTGTCTGCACAAGTTATTGTCACTGATGTATCGTGATTAGGCAATCGCGCTCGATCCGTCGTCGCCTTGGGGGTACGAGGCGAAGCACGCAGCTCTACACAAAGCTTGCGACTATGAGAATGCGGTCGCTGCGTTCGAGGAAATGACCTCAAGGTTCGAGCAGGCATTCGACCCAGAGGTTCGACGTGAGCTATATGCTCTCTCCTTGATGAGAATCATATATTCATGTCAGCGACAGGCCGTGGTTATCGCTACATTCACCCATCGAGCACGCGAGAGGCAATTCGCAAACTGGTCCAACAGACAACAGTTCGTTTGCCGCGCGAGCTCATCAACACAACTGATGGTCTTATGTACAACAGAGCAAATCTCGAGTCGACATTTGAATCATCGGCCATCGGTCAAGAACTCGTGTCATCCATGACGACGCGTATCGACTATGGTCGGATCAAGCGCGAAGTACGTCAGTACTTCCGATATGTCATGCTATCACACAAGTGGGAACCCGGAGAGCCATTGTTCCAGAACATGCTTCACACCTCGGTGTATACCCTAGAACCATCCCCAACCAATGGCAAACTGCAATCATTCTGCCAGCTCGTCCGGGATCGCGGATTTGTATGGGCTTGGAGTGACACGTGCTGTATAAACAAGTCGGACAATTTTGTGCTCCAGGAAGCACTTGTAGCCATGTTCAAGTGGTACGAGGGATCTGCCCTGACGATCGTCTACCTGCGCGGCGTTTCGTCCTTGTCGCAGTTTGGCGCCCTCATGAGAAGCATATGGAACACTCGAGCATGGACACTCCAGGAGTATATTGCAGCGAAGATCGTTTTGTTTTACACCGAAAACTGGACTCTGTACCTCAATCTGCAGCTTCCAAACCATAAAAAGTCATTGGAGGTGATCTCTGAAATGGAAGAAGTAACGGGAGTGCCCGCAGAGGAATTAATGGCACTTCGTCCGGGGCTCGGTAGCATCCGAGAAAAGTTGCGTCTCGCCTCCCCCCGAAAGACCACGCTGATAGAAGATGAAGCCTACTCATTACTCGGCATCTTTTCAGCCTCGGGCATACCAGCAATATATGGTGAAGGAGAGGGTGCTCTCGGGCGTCTTCTGGCAAATGTTATAACTAGATCTGGGGATGTCGGTGTCCTTGCATGGACCGGGATCTCTGGTCCATTCAATAGTTGCCTACCTGCTCACGTGTCGGTGTACAATGGACCAGTGACCTCACACCTCCCCGCACACATCTTAGACGCGGAGTTGGACAGGATCATCGATGCTTCCCGTGCATCTCCATTTGACCTTGATGCAGCACTCAGGCTCTATGACCGCATTCGTGACCTCCCTACACCCAGGTTTGCAGAGAGCCGGATGACCCTTGTGTGTATCATGTTCCAAGTCTCACGATTGGTATTGCACCACACAAGTGGTTCACTTCGTTTTTATTGCACGAACACGAAACCTTTTGGAAGGGTGGAAATCAAGACAAGAATAGACCTCAATCACGAGACTCTGTACCTCGTGCATCCTTGGCTGAGGAGCCTTTTGGAGCACAAGGACGTGCACAGTCGGGCATTGGAGGACAGAATAGATGATGAGGTGAAAGAAGAGGTGATTGACGAGGAAGTGGTCGAGGAAATGACCTTTGATGTGATGGATGACGGCGCGATTAACAACGCGGGATCGGACACGTCGTCGTCTACCTCCGAGCTTCGATCGCCACTGCTCTCTCCCGTGTCCCCATCACCGATAGACCGAGAGATACAGGCACGGCGCCTCGTTACCCGTCTGAGGCAGCCATTTGGGGCGCTATTGTTCAAGGTGCGTGTGTTGGACCAAGGGATGGTGGCATACGAGCGGATCGCTGCGGATAGTATCATCAATGTACGGTTCCGGGAGGACTTTGCGCTCGTGAATGTGTTGGAGAGGGTACGCACGGTGGACGTGTTGTGATAAATACTATTATATCAGATGATTTTTGGGCCACTTGCACATCATGCTTTCAAGTTGGACCGGATGTCTCTACAATTTGACTGCTGAGGCCTGGGGCTCAGGACTCGTTGCAATTGGACTCCTTTCCACACGATGGGTAAATCCGCAGATTTCAAACAAGCGACTGAAGGATGTGACATTTCATTCTGACGTCGCGGCTTCAAGTTGTTACTCCAGGTTCGCTGTTCCTAGGCATTTGACTGATCGTCACCTTTGTGTTGTGTTGGTAACGGTTGTTTGAACATCAGTCAGGTTAAATTATCGTGTGCTTGGACGTCGTTACGTTTTACCTGTATTATGTATACCATTCAATGCGACGAAGGTAGCAGTAGATGCGCGCGACGACGAACGGGATAAAAAGCAGACGCGCCTCACCCGACTCATACAACAACTACAAGCATCCCACCGCAATCGCTGCAGGCACTTGGTGAACCGGATGATCCACGAATTCTTTTTGAATCAACCAGGTTACAACTATCACCGATCTCTTTCATTCATCGTCACTCAGCTTCGTGAAACGACCATTTCCCCACTTCCAAACTATATGGCGGTACTTGCTGTCGTCCCTCGATTTGACGAGAGAACATTCTGTCACTGTGAGCCGTCCTCTGGATGCTTTCAATACGGCGAGTGCCTTGAGAAGCGACCGTACACAGTCGTCATCCGAGAACCGGATCTTATGAAGCTCCACCTCTTCCAGCGCAGGTACAAGATATTGCTCTGGATGGCGATGGTCGCGTCCCAAAGACAGATGGACGGTGAGATCTGTCATCTTCATATGGCCTCCATCCAATGTGAGGCAACGCAGACCTGGAAGCTGGTGCAGGGCCATCATCCAGAAGTGGTGGGTGAGAAACACGAAGACCTGAATACTTGGGAGAGGGCACGGAAAACAAATGAGTGCTGCTAGGTTATCATGACTCAGCTGCGGGTCGTGCCGAGACGAATGACAACGTGAAGGGGTATATTGCTACCCCAACGCGAAAATCTAGGGAAAGGGGTGGAATAACACTCTGATGGTGTGAATATGAACCCGATGTTTGGTTTCCCGGCAGAATCAATGACTAGCGAATGAACTGTCTGGCAGGTCTGTACATTTTCGAAGGTGTTGACCCTTTCTGCAAGAAGCGAACGGAGCACGTCGCAATGACCCTTATAAGTAGCCTGACTTCAGTTCGTGGAGGAATTTGCACGCAAGACAGCAATGCAATGACTGTCGAAAGCGGAGCAGCAACATGTAGACGAGAAAGATGGGGCAAGTCGAGTCCCGACCAATTGCGAAATGTAGCACTCGAGAGATAGTCCTTGGCACTCGAGAGGGCACATCCAAGATAGAAAGACGTTAAACCTCGCATGCAGCTCAGCCAAACTAGAAGGTCTGTTATGCTGTATTTATGTTGCTTGGAGAGATCTTGCAATTCAAGAATTGTCAAACTGTTTAGCGTAAATAGATGCAATGACAGTGGGCAGTGAGAGAGCTTCAGTGAACGAAGAATAGGCGTATCCGCATGGAAGGGCATTGAAAGATAGGTCGATGAACTGTCTGCCTGAATCTCTAGCTTTTGAAGGCGAAGAACTCGAGATAACAACTTAGAAAGTACCTCACAGGCACTGTCATAGCTGTAGGGCAGGGATACGGTAAGTTCTTGAATGCGCTCCGCATGCATGCTCGCCTGTTCCAAGAAGCGTGCCATTGCAGGTCGTTTGTCAATCATGCCCAGATTTGCGTGCAGGGTTAATGATGCTTGCTCTGACCTAGCCAATGACTCTTCCATCCAATGGAATGGCATCACGGATAGGTGGGACCAAAAGGTTGTGCAATTCAAAACGATGGCGCGCCAGTGACAACAGACATGTGAAACGTTAACACAAGCTGGAGCAGCCAGAGTTCCATCGTCGCGGTTGTCGCAGTGCCAGTCGTGAGCACAAAGAATGAATATGCGTTCAAGGGTCTCGGGTGAGAGGCGGCATATGGAAGAGTAGGAATTCCTATAAGCGTAGGGGTCAGATAGTTTCAATCTGAGTCTAGCCGTCTCTTTGTCTATGCGCGCTATCGCTATGGTCTTGTCCACGTCACCGGATGAACCACTACATGCAGCGTTGTTAGCCACATCAAAGTGACTGCTGACCCGGACCCATAGCAACTCACGGGGTGTCAATGGCGTTGTGATGGTTAGTGAATGCGAGTAGAGCCCCTAAGTTGCCATGAGTCTAATCCCACGGACGCCTGTCCCATCTGCGTACAGGTACTACTCTGGACCGGCCCTGCACAGACTTATAACCCCACAGTGGTCCTACCATACCTTCATTCAGTAATGTCCAATGCCTTCTTCAGACGCAAAGAAAAAGGGTGTTGGATCGGCGGGTAGCCAAAAGGTATTAATTATTCCAGGACGATAGCTTTTTAAATTGTCATCGTTCCATCAGCCAGAGACACAGTGCTGTCCTGGATCACATGGCGTGCGGCCCAGTGCATCGCAGTGATTTGAATGATTGGCAGTAGCGAGAAACGAGACGAATTACGACGCTACCTTCGCATCCGCTTCTTGAATCGCTCCATCACCTACAGCGAACATTAGACACGTGTCACCATCCTTCAAGAACACGCGTACCATTTCATCGGTTGCTATTTGTGGCTTGTCGTGCCGTGGTTTACGGTCTTCTTGTGGAGGCAACCCCATCGCCTCCAACTTGGCATCACGCATGATCTCCGCATCTGACCTCTGTTTCAAATGTGGACGATAAACTGCGCAACGTCGTGGCATCGAACGGTGTTCGCTCATAAAGGACGAAAAGGACGTACATCGAGTGGCAACGAGATGTTCCTCGTCCGTGTTCACCTTTTTACGCTCCTTGCGCTCTTCGGCCACTTGACGCTTCGCCTTTTCCGTTTCCTCAATGTTTCTGAGTCGCGTACTACAAGAAAAAGACATGATTAACAGCACATCGAGCAATAGCAGTGGAAACGACGCACTCCATGCCGAGATCGACCTCTGGTATCGCTGTCAACATCGCCATGCTATTCGTCACGCTCCCCTCGTCCGCCGTCTTCCGCTCCGTCTTCCACCGCTCGGACAACGTCAACTCGATCTTGGCCTCGTCCCCCGCGTCCTCCTCCGCGTCCTGCTTCTGTCGTCGAAGTCTCAAGTTTTCCTCGATATACGCCATCCTAAAACCGTCAGTCTCGACCCAAAGCAACGAAGGGGAAACACACATGTGCTTGTCCACGTCGAGCGCGTTGGTCTGCTGCGTAAAGTTGTTGGTCCGCACGGCCCGTCGAGCCTTGGCAGCCGCGTCCTCCTCTTCTCTACGGCACGCGGTCAGCCTCACGTCCGAAACCCCAGCACGAAGGGGCTCACTCAGCCTCGGTCCTCGCCTCGGCGCCAGCGCTACCTGCGCCGGGTCTCAGCCCGCCCTTGTCCTCGGGCGCCTCCTCCGCACTCCGGCGACGCCTCTTCTTGGCGTCCCCGCTCGACAACTTGTGTACGTCGATGCCTTGCCTCGCCTTGCGCAACCGTCGCAACTCGAGCAACTCCGAGAGCCTGCGAGTGGGGTAAGCGTGGTCCGTCGTCGATCTGCAACACACGCACGGAAGAGACCTGTCCTCGTCATCCTCGTCCGGTTCAGAAACATGTGTCGAGGGCGTTTCTTCAGCTTCTGGTGATCGTTCTCTGGTGCGGGGTTGCGGTCGGGTTCGTCTCTTGATCATGGACAGCAATACAAAAGGTTACATAAGCAAAGGCTACTGTCTCGTATGTATGAGCTACGGTGCGTGGTCAAAGTGATACATAGATAGAGTGTAGGCCTAGTGAAAACAAAGAAGAAAAAACACATGGTAGTATAGTAGAATCGAATCTAAGGATCCTTTTTTCCTGTAAATAAGTTCATTATACACGATCTTCCACCATCAGGCTGGCCTCGCTCGTGTTCTCTGTCACCGGCGCCGCAGGGGCTGACGAGGCTGCCGTCGCTGCCGTCGTGACGCGCTGCAACTCCTCTGGCGTCGGAAATGCAATGGTAGGAACCCCAATCGGCGGTGAAGAATTCCGCGGGAGTAACGATTCCGGCGCACGCAGCCCACCACGTCTCAAACGCGGCGCCTGCGTACGCTCCTCCGTTGATTCCTCCCCTCCGCTCAACCGCTCAGATGGGTTCGTCGTCCATGGCGAATGAGGCGGGAAATACCAGTCATCCGACATATTCGTCGCCGGTCGCGGTGTCGGTATAATTTCGAATCGGCGGGTCCTCCCAAAAGGGAAGAACCGCCTGACTTGAGCAGACGACGACCGTGGACCGAGGGAAGATGTGGCAGATGGTTCAGTGGCGTGGGCGGTGGGGGGTTCTGATCGGGTGCTATGATCTTCGTCGTGGGCAACCTGACGGATAGAATTACGGCGTGCTGCTGTGAACTCGCTAAAATCTGATACCCTGTTGCGCCCCGGACGACGAATCGAGGGTTGCCTCGATAACGTTGAGTGGAGGAAGCCGCTCGATGACAATGGCCACGCCGTCGTTCTCGCCGGTGGCGGCGCATCTACGAGGGGCGGTAGTATCCTATCACTGGCCACATCGGGAGGGGGGGCTGACGACATCGGGGGAGAGGCGTGAGGAAAACTCAAAAAGTAAGGTGCCGAGGAATTCGACCAACTGTGTTGGGATCGATATGCATCGTACAAATCCGTGTTGAGGCGGCTGCCTTCCATGACGGGAACAAAGCCGCCGTACGGCAAATCATCTTCGTCTTCATCCATGTCCAGTTCGTCTGGCGGTCGTGAGAGGTATTCGGCAAGGTCTACGCTCTGCCGTCCACGACCGACGGTACGTTCCCGGTACACAGATGCGGGATTGGACAGCTTGCGGAGGGACCTTGCGGTGCGGTCCCCAATGAGACCGCGATCGGCTGCGTGGCGGCGATAACGGCGTTCTGCAACCTCCTTTGTGGTATCGTCGGTCCATGATATGAACAATATCCGGGCGCAACACACCTTGACGAGAACTTCGACGAGCGATGTGGTGAAGGAATCACCACGGTCAAGGTCCTCCACGAACGCTTCGTAGGTAATCATGGGTTCTGCCTTCTCGAGTTTAGCCCGCTTGATGGCGCCGGAGCTAGGACGACGTCAGCCGCAGTGGCAATGGCAAGGTATGAGACAGCATACACAAGGCTCCTCATTTTCGCGCTGAGAACGTCGTCATAGTATTCGGTCGTCCTAGAACGCCAAATATATCAGTTGTGTTGAATATGGGATGAAATATTAGAGGCGGACCATTTGCCCATCGTATATGAGTCGTCGTGGTCGTTTTTGGGGTCGTCGGGAAGTGAGCTGCAACGAGGCAGATGTCGGGTGAGCGCCCGTGCGAAAATTGACGGTCGTCAACAGCATTGTTGCCGTCTGTTTGCCACCGCTCCTTCCTTTTCTGCATAGCGCCCCTAGAAGCGAAGCAAGCCGAGATGAACGACTATTAAATATTAAACCGCGATCAGAAGGACCTCGGAAGCATGGCAGATCGTATCGAGGTCAGAGGCGTTGAGGAGGGGCAAGGCTCTGGACAGGGCACTCGTTAGAAGTATTTGATGCGAGAGTTGTTGACCCACCGGGATGCAAAGCACAGTTGAACTTTTTCATACTTTTCGTCGTGACTACTTCGCATGGGGTCACACCTTTGAATGTGAAGATAATGTTTACCAGTTGATAGACAAAGACCACGATCTGTGTTGCCTTCCCCGTAGCTTGGACAGCACGGTAAATATACATAGAACACTTTTCCCATCAGTAGCCTCGTTCGTCGCTGCAGGCCCGAGGTGACCAGGGCGACTCTGGATTTGCTGCGGGGCCAGTATCTTGGAGCGAACGTCAGCGGAGACGTCATGCGTCCCAGAACGGATTTGTTCATCCCTCTGCTTCGTACAGAGAGAATTGTGGTGTGCTACACGAGGTATAGTGACATGGCCACAACAGTGCTCTAGGCTCGCACTGGCACCGGTTCTGCATAAACTAAGCGGCATAAGTATCATGACGTATGGACTCACATTGATTTCGGGGCCGCGTAACTCTGATGACCTTGTTGATCCTGACCGGCACGAGATGTTGCTCATGAGGAATCGCTGCAAGAGAGTTCGAAGGTCACGCGATTCAATCTATTTTGCTGAGAAGTTTGTAAGGAAGCAAAATAGCACACGCGAGAGTTACCTACCAGACTGGGTGGTACTGCAAATAAACACCGCATCGAGTTGGCACAAGTGATGTGGAAGGCGAATACTTGCTTGCATTTCGGCAGTATGTTTTCTTGCGGAAGGAACTAGTACTACCGCTGCCATACAATGTACGATGAAATTGCATTGGCGTGTTTGTAGATGTTAGCCTAATAACCTGGATCAGTGGATATTAGGGGTTTCTCCACTGAACCTTCCAGCGCCGACCTCACGATCACAAGTCGTACGTCCTCGAGAATATCGTAACACAAGCACTGATGCTAATCCAGTGACGCCCTTGCGAATCCTACCAAGAGGTGAACATCTTGGACGAGCTGCACTCGCCCTGGGCCAAACCGCCACAATGGCTAAGCCATGCTTCAAGGCTCACGTGGTCAAAGTGATTGCCAAGCTGCGCCGGTTCATGGTTTCGTCCAAGCCCTGTAGAAATCATTCCCCTTCCTTTGTGTCTGGCCTTCCCACCGAGGTCCTCGAAATCATATTCCTCCAAGGTGCTAGCGACTATTCCAACGAAGGCAGTCCTTCCACAATTGGTGCGCCGAGTTGGGCCAACGTTTCGCACGTTTGTCGTCGTTGGCGCGACATTGCTTTGAATTGCCCAACACTCTGGTCCCATCTTTTTGTATCATCTCCGCGCTGGACGGCAGAGCTGTTAGCAAGATCTAAACAAGCACCGTTGACAGTACGTATTGACAGGGACTGTTGGGACACGACATCCCAAAGATTACGCCTCAATTTTGGTCAGCAAGTACTGGAATGTGCAGAACGCATTCAAGAACTCCGTCTTCACCTTCCACCCGGCTACAAG
>JBBPUA010000194.1:0-26830 GCA_038094355.1 Afroboletus lepidellus | reverse complement strand
GATCGTATCATCTCCTCGCCACCGGAGGGAGAGATGGCCACGTCAGAATTTGGAAAGTGAAACCAGTTGAAGACAACGACGATCCCGAAGCAGAAGGAGAGCCAAGATGGGCAGGCACGATCGTTGCAGACTTTGATCACCATAAGTTTGTCTGTATCATACTTCCAAGCATTTCGAACTAATCGCCTTTACAGGTCAGCGGTTGGTCGGGTAGAATGGAACATCACGGGGTATGATCGTTATGCCAGCTTTATTTCCCTTACTCATGCAGACCTCAGGACTGTTCTTTCATCAGCCGGTAACGACGGGCGCGTTCGGCTTTGGAAGGCCACGATTGGGAGTGTCTGGAGACCTGCAGGTAGCATCGGAGTTGAACAGTCCGAAGATTCCCCTGATGCAGACGCTGTCATGGATGATAATGCTGTTGGCGAGTGATGTACGGACTATCTGGGAGGGAAAAAACGGTGTCAAATTGGTTGTAAACGAGTTACCGAAATGCACCCACGATCCAGCCGTAGAAGCCACCTGACTGAGTCGGAGTACCATCGGTCCGGGCTATCGCCATAATCGCTCACTTTTCACTTGCCACCATGTCAGTACCGACCTGCTGCCACGTTCATCGCTACCACGGCGTGGATAGTTGATATACCCTGAGCATTCCGCCAAGAGACGTTACTACCTGATTCCACAAGTGATGGCGCAATCTGGGTCATTCGCTTCCAATCATGCTCTGGCATCAGCGCGACTGACGACGCTCGTGTCTCATCTTAGTGGTCCACGCTATAAGGTTGTCATATGCCGCAACCTTGGCCCCGATGTGATGCCGCTATTGGGGAGCAAAGACAAACTAGAGGTAAGTTCATCTTCGGGATGCTATTCGGGCTTGCCCAACACAAAGGCTAGCTGGTCATCTGGCCAGAAGACCGTGCATGCGACCGAAGATGGTTGCTGGAGAACATCCCTGGCGCGACCGGCGTGATTGTCATGCTATCGGACAAGGTATGGTCTTCGCGGAAGGACCTTTCGTGCACGCTTGACTCCACTGGCAGGTCGATTCGGAACTTCTGGACACGGGTTAGTCATGACCGGTCTTTCAAGTAAAGTTGATTCGATATCGCGGTTTCTAGCGGGTCCTTCTCTCCGAGTCGTGTCGACAATGTCTGTCGGTTATGGTAAGGTGACCTTCTTGACACAACATCAATTCTCATTCCGCTTCTGCCCGGGTGCGCAGAACATATTGATCTCAAAGCAGTTGCTAAAAAGGGACTCAAGGTTGGTTATACTCCTGATGTTCTTACTGATGCAGGTAAGTTGCGCCCATCAATATAATTTCACACCTTTGAAACCTATCATATAGTCGCTGATCTGTCAGTGATGCTGGCACTGATGGCGGGAAGAAACGGTGGAGTAGGATACTCTCTCGTACAAAACGGAGGCGTATGTGGTTATCCTGTTTGAGATATGCTAACTGGATCTGATGTCCTCTAGTGGCCGAACTTCTCATGGGCTCCCTTCGGCCTCTGTGGACCGCAGCTGAGTACTACAGTACTTTCTCCCACACGCAAAGTGGGTTTCATTGGGTTCGGTCGGATTGCTCAAGCAACCTTGTCACGGCTTGTACCATTTGGCATCACACACTGCCTGTATTCGTCGAACCCTTCTTCCTTGCCGAACATACAGCGTGACGCGCAACTGCAAAAAACCTACAACTTGAAGGCAGTCTCGAAGGTGGACTTGGAAGAGCTGGCGCGCGAAAGCGATGTTTTGATCGTTCTCGCACCGGGTGGTCCGGGTACCTATCACGTTGTCAATGAAGCCTTGCTGAGGAGGATGAAAAAGACAAGCGTCCTCGTGAACGCAAGCAGAGGGACACTTGTTGACTCAGAGGCTCTGGCAAAGGCACTCCGAGAGGGATGGATCTGGGGTGCAGGGCTCGATGTCGTAGAGGGGGAGCCAAACGTGCCGAAAGATCACCCGCTTGTCAAGGAACCGAAGTAAGCCGCGGTGCTCTGGTGGTCTACGCTCGGCTCATTTTTGCAGATGCGTTATCGTTCCGCACATCGCGAGTGCAACGCTGGAGACGCGGAAGCACATGGCCACATATGCTGCCCAGAATTTAATCGCTGCTATTTTGGGCGGTAATATGCCAGCTCAAGTTGATTTATCTTCTTTTTCGTGAACTCGCCGTGTCCATTTCGAGGGGATGGAACGTTGCTTTATCACGTCGAATAGCAATAAAGACGGCCTTGATTGCCTTGCCGCAACCAATCTTCTGTGCTGACTAAGCTTTGATTTGTTTCGCTTAAAAGGTTCGGCTGAGAATGTCCGTCGACTTGTCACTTTTTTCCTCCTGCAATGACAAAGTTCATCCTCGTCTCTGGGGGTGTGGTCAGCGGCATCGGCAAGGGCGTCATTGGTGCGATCCAGCGTCTCCAATGACCATAAATCCATGTTCATCTCGCCCGACTGTAGCCTCTTCGACCGGCTTGCTCCTGAAAACGGCTGGTCTCAAGGTCACAGCGATCAAGATAGACCCTTATATGAATATAGATGCCGGTACCATGCGACCCACCGAGCATGGTGAGATCGTGACGTGCCGATTTCTGGCCTGGTTCCTGAGTAACCTCACCAGGCGAGGTCTACGTCTTGAATGACGGTGGTGAGGTGGATTTGGATTTGGGAAACTATGAGCGATATCTGGATGTTACGCTATCGAGAGATAACAACATAACCACTGGTAAGATTTATCAAGAGGTGATTGAGAAGGAGGTTGGTTCGCGTCTGAGCGGTTCGTTTTGTCGCGCTGATGTTTCACACAGCGAAGGGGCGAATATCTTGGGAAAACAGTGCAGGTCAGGTCATGATGGTCGATGGGTGCGTATGAGATCCTGACGGATTACTTGGTAGATCGTGCCCCACGTTACAAATGCTATCCAGGACTGGATAGACCGTGTCTCGAGAATTCCAGTCGACAATTCCGGCGAAGAGCCAGATCTTTGTATTGTGGAGGTGCGCGCGGTCGCTCTCCTCGGATGAAAGTACCTCAAGTACCCTCAGCTTGGAGGAACTGTTGGAGACATAGAATCCGCTCCCTTCATCGAGGCCATGCGCCAGTTCCAGTTTCGAGTTGGGCACGACAACTTTGCTCTGATACACGTTTCGCTTGTGCCGGACATGCATGGCGAGCAAAAAACAAAGCCTACTCAGACGACTGTACATGCCCTGCGAGGGCTTGGACTACTCCCTGATCTAGTGAGTCTGGTTCCTGCGAGGGCGACACATTCTAGTCGACCTGTTACAGATTGCCTGCCGATTGTTGGGACCGAAACCACTGGAAAAGGCGACCAAGGAGAAGATCTCCATGTTTTGTCATGTCGCGACTGAGCAAGTGGTCGGTGTGCATGATGTATCTTCCGTGTATCACGTTCCGCTTCTGCTCCAGTCCCAAGGGATCGTCGAATATCTTCGCAAACGGCTGAACCTTCCAGCACTCAAGGTTTCGGAGGACATGATATCTAAAGGTTTAGCACTCGGTGCCAGGTGGAGCACCATGATAAAAGGGTATGTCCTGGTGTCACGCCTATCTTCGACATTAACCCCTCCGCTTATTATTTCCCCAGCCATGAACGCCTCTTTGATCAGGTCAAAATCGTCTTGGTGGGAAAATATACTGATCTCAAGGACTCATATATGTCTGTCATAAAAGCTCTCGAACATTCCGCATTCCGCATCAAGCACGAGCTTGTCATTCAGGCTCGTCAAGCTCTTCGGATCGTATGGTCATACGCTAACGCAGGCATAGTGGGTGGAATCTTCGGACCTTGAGCCCTATACACAGGTTTCGGATCCTGCTAAGTACCACGACGCATGGCGTAGTGTCGTGGGCGCTGGGTATGTCCTTGTCCTTGTTTGCGAGACTACACTGAGATCGTTGATCAAGGGGTATTCTCGTTCCTGGTGGTTTCGGACACCGTGGAACAGAGGGTATGATTCTTGCGATTAAATGGGCACGCGAACAAAAAGTTCCGTTCTTGGGCATCTGTCTCGGCTTCCAACTGGCCGTATTAGAGTGGGCGAGAAGCGTTCTTGGTGTGCACGGTGAGCTCCTACCCTTCAGAGAGCGCCCTGACTTCATGGTGTCTATTAACTCAGACGCAACGTCGGCTGAGTTCGAACCTGATGCTACTCATCCATTCATTGTCTTCATGCCTGAAATATCGCGCACACATATGGGAGGAACGATGCGTCTCGGTCTACGCCCGACGCTTTTCCAGCCATGTGCTAATATTACCGACCCAGAGACATCTCCCTCTGAATCACCATCTACTCCCGTGGCGAACACTACTGGCAAACCAGCACTCAACGGAATCCATCCCTCGACCTTGACATGGTCTAGAATACGGAAACTCTACGGCAACACGGACAAGGCATGGGAACGACACCGTCACCGTTACGAAGTGAACCCTACCGAAGTCTCACGTCTAGAAGCGTCGGGGCTGACATTTGTGGGAAAAGACGAGCGCGGCGAGCGAATGCAAATTCTCGAACTCAGGGACCACCCATTCTTTGTGGGACTTCAACCCCACCCCGAATTTTGTTCTCGACCGTTGAACCCCTCACCGCCGTTCCTTGGCTTTGTCGCTGCTGCTTGTGGCGGGTCCGTGCTCCAAGAACAGTTGGAAGAGCAGTCGAAGTCTTTCAAGCCACCGCATCCAGAAGATGTCATGGTCAGCGAGGACGTACTGAGGGCGCGGACGAGGGAGCGACCCGTCACCCATAGTATCACGCCCTCGCGGGCGTCGCCTGAAATGGCTTAGTCGAAGAATGCAAATGCCATCTCGGTAGAAAATATGTATTCTAGGAGGGGCAGTGTGCCCGCCCCAACTGTACATAAGGCGTGTCATACCAGTCACGTCCGGGTTGAAGCCCGAGTCCATAGAGGCATCCTATGATAAAACGGTCGACCTTTACGTCGATGGTTTATTATCTAAAGACTGGCTTCAAGTGCGTTCGGCGGCCTCCGACGACAGATTCTGGAGTAATCAACAGGCCTTCGTGTGCAGTATACGAGGTTCTATCAGATACTTCATTCATGGTATCGATCATGTCACTCTGAAGAATACCGTGTCTACTGAAGTTCAAGTTGACCGACCGATGAGAACAATGGAATCACTTCCAGTGGTTCAAGCCTGAGTACACAGTATAGTAACGATGCATTAAAAGACGAAGGATAGTGAGCGCTCGAGCTACTGGCCCACGTAGTGCGGTTATCGAAACTGAGCAAAGTGGAGACATTCGAGGGATATCAGTGCCACCGCTTCGGTTTCCTCCGCGTATTCCTACCCTCCCAGACTGAACGATTCTTGGACTTGGACTTTCCGAGCGAGGAAGCACCAGCGACTTTAAGGCCGTCGGCGAACAGACCCTTTGTCTTCTCCGGCCGTGTACTCTGCTCGTACGCCTCCGTGAACTTTCTCGGAAACCTCGTCAGAGTGGGTATCGAGATATTGAAACATTCCGAGGTCCAAGAAGACACGCCTTCCAGAACACCATTCGGTTGTAAGCGCAGAGCCGGCGCCAGGGGGAGGTAATATCCCAGTAGAGAGGCAGCTGTCTTCCGAATCTCGGTAGGGTCGATGCGGCGCTGGATTTCCGCCACAGCAGATTTCAGGAACTCGGCGGTCAGGGTGGACTGCCGCGGGGAAAGAGAGGCGAGGCAACTATCGAGCTCCGGGATTGGAAACGGTTTTATTGGGAGGCTGGTCAGCTGCCAGTTCATGTACCGTGCTTCCCAAGGCAGTAGCAATAGGTCTGCGCGCGCGGTGGGTCTGTCACCCTTCTTTCCTTTTCCAGGTGCGAAGGAATCAATGCCTCGGGCCATCCTCCCTATTCGGTGGATATACATCGCCTCCTTGTTCGGGATACCGATTTGAATAACTCTTGTTACCCCAGGATAGTCCACCCCCCTTGCACTGACGTCCGAGCTGACCAGTACACTTGGTCCTCTATCTCGACTTTTTCCGGCCTTGCGAAACGATACCCAGGTCTGATCTCTATCTGACTGCCTCATCTTCGAATGCATCGTCATTATCTCTGTGTTATCGTTAGGAAATACTTCTTCTGCCAGTGAACGCAACAGTGTCGAAAATAATTCCGTCGTCTGGACGGTGGGACAGAAGACAATCACTTTCGAGCGCGAACCGTGTAGGAACTGATCATGGGCCAGCAGTTTCAGTAGGGTCGGAAGTTGGTCGGAAGCCGTTGGGCATGGCGTATGGTACTGTTTGATGTGGTCGTGTGTCATAAGCTCGTCGTCGCAGGGCGCTCCTAGTTCCCCATAAGAGGCATGTTCATCGTTTCGACCTGTCGCCAAACCGGATTCTGACTGTGTAGCGTCAATGAATGTGTGGCTTGGGGACAAAATCCAAGACGCAAGTTGCCGGACAGCGCGCGGCATTGTCGCGCTGAAAAGGAGAGTCTGGCGAGAGGGTGACCGCGGAAGGAAGGAAACAATCGCGTCGATATCATCACGGAACCCCATAGAGAGCAGCGTGTCTGCTTCGTCCAAAATCAACTATCCGCTTTTTAGCCATGATACACGCGCACCAAAAGGTCGAAACTTGCCATAGGACAGTCTTTGAACCCCCGACGAAACTCCGGCTCGTTGGTCAGGAGGTCCCTCAGCCGTCCGGGCGTTGCGACCACGAGGTCCCGCGACGAAGCCATCCAGTCTTTTAATTGCCTGGCCTTGCCAGCACCACCGACGAGCAGCTGGACCTCAAAGTCCCTCTGGTGCGTCGTGAGCTTTTGTGCGTCACTTGCAATCTGGACCGCCAACTCTCTCGTCGGCGCGAGGATCAACGGACCCACGGCACGCCGTCGGTATGCGAGCTTGGCGCACCCTGTAACGTGAGCGGAGCTCTCGAGCCCGGCATTGATGACGGCGAGTCTTGCGTGGTGCTCGACGTGATTAAGTCGCGACTCGATGGCTGGGATAATGTATGCAAATGTTTTTCCGGTGCCCGTTTTGGCTCGTACGAGGATGTCGCGAGGGGCAGTCCAGTCGCGCGGGAGGGGAGTGGGGACCTCTGGAGAGACGACGCCATCTGGATCCCATGGACGAACGAGGTCGGGAAGGAGGGCTGTGACACGCTCCTGGACTGAAGTCATGGTCTCAAGTTGAAGGGGGTGGGCTGTGAGCGCTTTGAGTGTGTCATGGTTGACCCGGTCTTTCAAAGCTTTGAATGATGACGATCGATTTTCGATTGAAGCAACACGGACTACATCCACATTCTCGCCCGGGACGTCGGTGCTTGGGGGTACTGAGGCGGACGACGACGCGACAGCACTTGAGTGTTGTCGCGCTGGTGTACGACTTTGACTAACTTGGTTCAATAAATTCGGGCGCACAATTAGATGCGGCACAGAAAAACTCACATAGACGGAATCCGTTCATCGTAATTAAACAAACCGAGCGCTTACAATTTGACCTCGTCATCGCAGACATCCCGCCTAGAGTTGAAGTCATCATCGTTCAAAGTTACGCTCAGCTGTTTTACGTAAGCAGTGAATAGATAAGGCAAAAAACTTGTGTGCATTAAGGGGGAATCGAACCCCCGGCGGGTCGATGGCAACGACCCAGGTTACCACTACCCCATTAATGCAATCAACACTAAAAGAAAGTAGACAGACAAAATGTCGTTGCCAATATCAAACAAAGTACAAGCCACAAGCGATTATAACTTCAAAATAAGTCAACTTTACGCAGCCTGAGTAGAGGGACCACTCCCGTGTCCCGCGTCGGTTGACAGTGATATCGTGAATTCAGCATTGCCTGGTGGGCAAGAGCTTGGCAAGAGGGGGAGGTCAAAGGTTTCCACCACGATTTCGCCCTCTGCGGCACCTTGCTGCCAGCGAACACGGCTCAATTCTGCATGGTTGAGCAGCCAACGGGGGTCAACGTGCAAGGTTGCGGCCAACGACTTGATACTGAGCATTGCACGGCATACTGAAATGGTCATCAACGCGACAAAGGTCACGCTGAATCGAAAGTGCACTGAGCAAATGCTTTGCGATGCTATGTCTGGAATCAAACATACAGTCCATGATATGCAGTTTCAAGTAGCTTTTTTGTCGAGTGGTTATTTATCCTCTGTTGTTTGGGCAAGGAATAATTACTCACCAGAATTTGAGAAGAACCAGTCTTCGTGAGCCCGATTACAACGAACAGGAGTGAAGCTGACACCCGTTATTCTGACGAGCCATGTCGCCAGAGAGACATCTTCTCACCTAATGCGCATGCATACATGACCATCCCCCTGTACGTGGTCAATCCCGGGCGTCCAATAGAAATTGGACTTACTCCCTCAAGAACCGCCAAAGAAAGGTATCTGTTTTCAAATACTTAGGACTTTCCAAGAAACGATAGACTTGAAGCGCAAATAACAAGCTATGGAAAAACAACGGCGGGGCAGAAACCCATCTTATTATGGATGGGGGAGATAGGCCCTGTTGAAGGTTAGATTGGATATGTTGTTGCCACAGCACTCCTGCCAGCACTGCACTGGCCAAAGTGCTACTTGAGCAAGCCATGACAGCAATGCTCCTGATAGTTTTGCTGTGAGCAAACATGTGCCACACGCGTATCGTGATTATGACTTATTCAAGTCTTACGTAAGAAGAACCAACTGCCGCAAAAACGAGTCGACGCACGCACTTTGACAAAGGGTTATGGAAGCAAATAAAATGACGTAGCAAATGAGGTCATTTTGAATGGGACTGAGGACCTAATCAGTAATGTAGACATTCGACACATCTGTCACCCACGACTAGATAAAATTAACATGAATTAGCAATGTACCAGAATTATTACTGACCAAAATCTCGCTTTTAGCTGTCCGTCGCGGTCAGTGGACTCCTTATGACTGGCTAAGCACTGTCTTACCCAGGATCAAAACCCTGGAGAAGGAATTTGTGGTCAGTAGAACAGCTGTAACGAGTGAGGAATTTGCCCACGTTGCTTGCATGAAGCCCAAATATCGTATCTAGCAACATTTCTAAGCTCGCAGATAGTCATACCTACTAACCACACCTACACAAAAATACATTCCTCTGGAGAACGTCAATGGGCCACTCCAAAAAAGCTCCACCTGTAAGTTCATGTAGAAGAATAGGAGGAGCGAAGAGCATGACTCACTTCACCGGCGAAGCTAATTGCATGATCATAGAGCAAGAGTGTCACAGAAACCATCTCTGTGTATCTCGACACCTGTAGCCCGGTAGTAAACGGTATCACTGTGCCCATGAAGGTGCAAAATTTCGCTGTCGAGAGCTGGATCAAAGAGGGCATCCATATGTGACAGCCAAATTATATGGCTGAGAGAATCACCCTGTTGTAGAAATGGAAGTCGATTAATGTGATGAATTAATCTACGTTTGATAGAGGCTGAGCATACATGTGATCAACTCCGCCAAGGGAAGTTGATCTTATCACGGTCTAGCCACCCGAGTTTCGTTCAAAAATACAACTGCCGTCCAAAGACGCTTCGTGCTGACGACACGCTTGATGGCGGGAACCCTCATTACCAGAGCGGGGAATCTAGACAGGTTGACGCTGGAATCGCATGAAAGCCAGCCACCGGATCTCAGCACACCAGCCGTGACCAACGATTGGTACAATCTCGAGGTTTACCAAGAAACAGAAGGCCGAGTGCCGAAGCAACTGTCGGAACTGTTGAAATGTCTCATGAATGCCATCTGCAGCAACGTAAGTATGTAACATCCAGAGGTGATAGATATGTCCATACCTAAAGTAAAACCAAGAGCGTGATGTATACTAGGCAGAGCCTCCTTGCCACTCGATCGTCAGATGCTGAGAAGAACATCGGATGTGATGTAGGAGGTGTTCGAGCTGGCGACTGACCTCGGCCGAATCAATCATGCGCCGGAATCCATCATGATGGCAGAAAACGCTATGTGTACGCTATACCGGGAAGAGTCGCAAACCTGTGTTGCAGCTATAGGCTGGAATGAGTCATACGGTCGCGTGATATCAGAGTTGATCATACGCCGATAACACTCTGCGGAGCATCGCACAAGATGGCCAAGGGCCAGAAATCGTCCGCAACGTCTGGCACGCGCAAAAAGAATGCGCGCAAGGCAGCCCAGACCGCCCAAGGCGCATCCCCCCCTTCGCCTGTTCCAAAGCAGTCGAAGCCAAAGGAAGGAAAGAACACCAAGCTATCTAAGAGGCAAGCGAGAGAACAGCGCAAGAAAGTCTACATCCCACCGACCAAACCAGCCCCGCCAATCCCCGATCCACTTGATACTACTGGTCTCGCTCATCTACTACCACCAGAGCTTGTCGTCGTTCTCAGGGCACTGGGGAAGAAGGACACCGTTACACGAGGAAAGGCGATAGAGGAGCTCACAAAGTGGGTCGAAGATGCGATCAAAGAGCAGAAAACCCACAGCTTCGATGATAATCCGTATGAAGAACAGGGCGGAAAGGCGAACATGGTTGTGAAGATGTTGCCGGTTTGGGTGCGTCCTCGACATCACAGCTGGTTTTAAGGAGAAATGACTTCTTCTCCAGCTTCATCGCACCCCCGTTCTCTTCACTCACCCGGCGCGGCGTCTTCGTCATCTTGCAGCTTCTCTTCATCTTTCCCTGCTTCACCTCACTCCAGCTCGCAAAGCTCTTCTTGTGTGGACCAATGAGATTGCGTCTCAGAATGAGCTTGAGACGCTATTAGGCACATGGGCAATACTTGCGCACGACGCTGATCGAGGCGTCGCAACTGTTGGAACGAGGTCCTGGGTGGACTTTGTGACAACTCCCAGTCCAGCCGCATCTAACGGAGATGAACATCGTCCAAGTCCAACCCAACCCACGCAATCCCAGCCTAATATTGTCCTTGGCCCTGTGATTTTGCACGCCCTTCTCAAATTTCTTCACCACACAATCCTCGATCCGCAGGGTCTGCATACTGCCTTGAACCCGGCGCCCATTGTACCCGTAGCTTTACCTCAACAAGGTCACAAAGGTTCCCCACAGGTCAAGGGTGCGACCCATGGGAAATCTGCACCTCAAAGTAAAGTGGTACAACCACAGCAAAGGAAAAGTGGACGATACATTCCGCCCTCTTCCGACTCTCCCTCCTCTGACCCGTCTCTGACTGATCGCACGGGTGACACTGGTACAGAAGAGAATGACTGGGACCGAGCTGGAAGACTGAGGGTAGGTGCTATAGGTGCTGTTAGGTGGATCTTAGGTACGTTGGACCTTCCATCGTTTGGTTGTCGGTGAGACGTCTCCATTTCCGTTTTTTGCATGTACACCTGGCTGGTTATTGACGTGGCTTATGCAGAGAACTGGCCTGAAATCGATTCTTGCCCTGAACCGGATGTATCTATTTTGACAACCCTCCTATCATCTCTTGCGTTTTGGTCTACTATTTATCCAGCAGCCGTCTCTCTGCGTCCGAGTCAAAACAACCAGCTCACGTGTCCATTTTCTGTTGCTTCGTTCGGTCAGGGCCAACCTCAAGTCAGACAAGCTGCATGGGTCCTGGTGGGATCCTTGATTAAAGTCTTCAAAGGTCTGTTCTGCCTCGTGTGCATGTTTTCAGGATGTTCCTTTTCCTCGTTGGCCCACCGTTCGTTCAATCTGGGTGCAACACACTCGGTTTCAGTTGTCCATGACTGACATATTCTGGTGCCAGGCAAATTATCAACACCTCTTACTCGTGTCTTGAGCACGGTCGTATTGCGTTCCGCTTGGGTTGAGACAGATGCTGGTGTGCGGGCGACGTTAGGCGGTCCCTTGATCGTCTTCCTACGAGGTGCGAATCTCATTCATGCGGGTAACTTATCAATCAATGGCGCATCAGACTACAGTCAGGCATGGTCGATCGACATGGAAAGCGCATCAGGGGGCTACAGTGACCTTGATCGCCATATTGAAAGTACTGAGAGGGGCGAATCTAAGTCTGACTCAGATGTAGAGTCAGAATCAATGTCCGAATCCGAAGAGGATGGTGAGGAAGATCATGTCGCAGATGGTCCTACCGAGTCGTCGACAAATAGACAAGCTACTTCTGAAGCCTACACGGAATTCTTGCAATTCCTTGAACTAGGATGTTCTGGATTTCCTGTAGAAGGTTATCCATTGGTGTTGGTGGTGTTGACCGGGATTCCGAAGTCGGTAGGTGCACTCGCTTTGTTATCCTTGGCCCTGCGCTAGACATGGGCACGTGTAGATTCTTTCTATTTCCCTGCCGCCATCGCTACCAGTCGGCGATAAAAGGGACGATGAGAGGGCGGCAAGTACGCACCCTGTCACGCAACTTCTTACCTCTTTTTGGGCTCCGCTCGATGTAGGGCTTCTTGACAGGCGAACAGCAGCTTCTGCATGGTTCAAGGCATTTACTGAATGCCTCGTGTTGATCATTCGACGGGTTGTAGATGCAGAGAATGGCACGATCCTTGCAAATGATGGTGCAAAGGCACTCCTCGCCTCTCAGATTTCTCGCTTGTGGACTGAACTTGTCACGAAGCGGCTGCGGGTTGAGGAGGTTGAAGCCGCCGGAGTTATCACTCGCGCAGCTGAACGAATCGGGAAGATTGGAGACGGTACGTCGACGTTGATTATGTTCCTCTTGTTTTATTTGTTTGATCACGCTCGCAGATTTATTTGACGCGTATTTCGATGCGCTTTGTGCTGCCATGCTTGATTCACTCCCTACCGTTGATGGTACATTTGACTTCGCACCCACTTTCCTGCACCACTTCATTTCCACGTTTGCCCCTGGTACTCATGCGGGTCAGAAGACACGTAGTGCATTGGAAGTTTACACAGGAAGGGTTCTCGAGACTCTCGAATTGGCCCTAGACTCTGCGAACCAAACACTCGTCCCGAACACTGCGAAGGCCTCCCTTGGGGTCCTCGTGAAACTCATGGATACATTTGAGACCTTACTCTTCGACGACCCGTCTGTCGCCTCACGCATCGACAGGATATTCATTACACATTGTATAGCGCTTCTGCAGATGTCGGCGTCAGGAGTGCTGACCTATCTCGGACATCGATCTAGATCATCAGATCAGCTGCAGGGACATCTGCAAACACAAACGTTCTGGACCGAGCTTCTACAGGCGGTTGCGTCTTTGCCAATGGAGGTAGCAATACCATTGTTGTCCTCGCTTGTCGGCGCCCCGCTCCCAATACATCTTAGAGGATCAAGCACTGCAATGGACAAGGTAATTGAGCTTCTGGTGAGTAGTAATATGATAGTGGCAGGCCGCTTGGAAACGGAAGAGGTGGTGGTCGCGCGAGTCTTGAGTGCCCCGGGTATGGAACTTTCGCTCACTCGTTCATCCTGTCGTTGTAACACATCTTTAGCGCCATTCATTTCGCCTGAGTGTTTGACTACAATTGCGTCCGTGCTCTCGAACCGCGTTTCGACTTTTGCCGATGCAAGAGTCAGGTTCGCCGGCGTGGTCGAACCCTCGGTCAGCCTGGACGACAGCGTCCCGGATACCACTGAGATTGGCTCTTCTGTTGCACTCGTGATGAAATTAGCCAATTCAGGTTATGAGTTCGCTGGAGACCTTGGCGCGGAGCTCTATACTGGTATATTCCTACTTGGCTATGTTATCCCTTGTCAGGGGGAGGCATTTAGTGATAAGCACGTCGAAGATGCGAAGGCGCTGTGGGGTTCTTGGATCTCCAACGAAAGCGATAGAGCACGAGAGATAAGAGATGTAGTAGGCGGCTTGGTGAAAGAGAAATTGAAAAATGTGGTGGTCGACGAGAAAGCTGAGACAAGGTACGCTCATCCTTTCTCGTCGGGTTTCTCATTGCCGACAGCAAAACACTATGCAGACCCGAATATATCATTCGATGTATCACACCCTCACCTCCAGGCATTCACATCGATCCTCTAGAAGACATTCTTCCTTCACATGAAGAATTCGATGCAATGCTGGATTCTTCGTACCTTCCCTCCTCGTCCACTTCTCCAAGTCTAGCGCTCCTCGACCACATACTGCCAACCTCTGCAAGTACACCTTCCCCTCCAACGCCAGTACGCAGGAAGTATACCCGTGTTGTTTCCGCTCTCCTTGGATACCTCACGACTTCACGCATCATCGCGCGGTCAAACCTCTGGGCGCTGCGTCATATTCTTGTTCTCGGCTTCTATGCGAACGAATATCTCCGGGTGGAAGACGGCCTTGTGGCACCTGACATGACGAGGGGCTATCTCGAAGACACTATGGAGAGTGTCAAATCGCTGACGACTTACCTTCTGGGCCACGTGGAAGACGGCGTGCACGCCAAGATAGTGAACTTGCTCATGAGTAGAGACGAGACTGGCAGTCCGGATGATGGGGGCCTAGTATCGTTTGTTGTCTCTGTTGCTCGTCATGCCAAGGAGAAGGACAGGGTGAGGGACACGGGGGTGCTTGGTGCGGTGCTTCAGCGCTTGTTCAGCGATGCCACAAAGAACGATTCCGATCTGTGGTTGGCGTTCGCGAAAAAGTTGGAAAAGACAGGTGGGGTTGTCTATAGCGGCGCGTGAAGACTATTGACGTCTCTCTTCCACCCTTTCAGCTCCCCAGACCGCCATTACAATATTATCCGCCATCACAAAACATGCACCGGAGCCTCCGAAACTCGACAGATATCGTAACGAGTTAGCCGCCTCGCTGATAGGTGTTCGTCCTAGCGCGGCATCTGTCACGGGTCTCGTCACCCTTCGGTTATTAGCTGCATCAGCGCCAGACCCCGACTCTGACATCGTCTTCCTCCCACAGCAGCGCGCTGTGAATGTCATGAAGGCATGCCAAGCCTGGGTCACTGGCGACGAAGATGACGGAGATGGCGTCGGCGAGGATGTGGAGAGCGCCATGACACTTTTATTTTTCCATCTTGCTCCGATATTGCAGAACGTCCCAGGGTCGCACTGGGATTTCATCTGGGATGTGATCGAGAACAACTTAGAGGTGCGTTGCCTTACTTCAAGTTGACGTGGTGTTACTGATGTGTCATAGAACTGCTGTCTGGATGACAGTGCGACACTGACGATCCTCGGGAGGACATTGAGACTGGTAATGACGATTGAGGATTTAGCGCTGACGAACAAGCCTCTTCGCGCAAGCTGGGTCGAGCGGAAACAGGCGGCGTTGGGACTTATCAGAGATGTAGTCGCCGTTGATACAAGTGAGTGACTAGTTCGTGCCTTTATGATTTTGAGGCTCACAGAACGCAGTGGCCCTACCTTACTCCGAACCTCGTATGTTATGTCGAGAATTGGCTTTGGCCATCATTCAAGACATGCCATCTACAATGATGAACGAGAAGACCCTGCCGAGCGTGAGATCACTGGCTTCCTATACATTTCTATCTACCAACTGGAACATTACAGATGTGCCACCTACTTGGGGACCAATCTCAGGAAGTCCTGCGAATGGGCTACCATTTGCTCCACAATGCTGCCCGAAAATCAACTGAGAATTACGTGATCGAGGCTGGTGTCGACACAGAGGACGCGGTGAAGCCAGAGTTACCTCCCGAGCTTCTGATCATGCTACAACGGAGCCTTGGCTCAGGAGAGGCACTTGACCTGGACGAACAGTCGATCTCGCGCAACAAGGAGGTGTCTGGATATTTGCTTGCATGGATGATCACATTCGACCTGTTTATTGATGCGGTGCGTACATATTCCTGACAACGCTGCATCCGCACGAATTTCACCCTTGCGCGTAGTCGATGAAAGTTCGCTCGGGTTATTTTAGCCACATGCGGAGCCTCGACATTGTTTCTCAATATTTCATCCCGAATTTGTTCGATATTCTTGGTTTGTTCAGTGGCGGGAAGAGAGTATTCAAGTTGGATGTGTGGGCTGTCGACGAATTTCACCTGGAAAGTATGAATGGATCCCTCAGTTTTCAATTATGATTTATGTCTTTGCATAGCCTTCGAACCGGAAAGCCCGCTGAGCTTGCAACTACTGGCTGCCCACCTTTACCATCGGGCTTTGCTCACCGTCCCCGCGCTTATCCGTTCCTGGATCTCGGATTGCACGGATAAACAGTTACTTACGCGCGTCATTGACTACACATCATCATACTTCTCGCCAGGCATCATCAAGGCCGAACTGGCACAGGTCCGACAGTCAGATACCTCCTCCGAGCTCTCGACGACGGAGAACCTCACCATCAAAGTGTCGCCCGTTTCCGGCGAGGTAATGGCATCATACATGGTGGATGAACAAGCACTCGAGCTCTCCATTCGTATGCCGAGTGACTGGCCTCTGCATAGGCTAGAAGTGAGGGACACCAAGATGGTGGGTGTTTCTGAGGACAGATGGAGAGCCTGGATACTCGGCGTGCAACAAGTCGTATGGCAACAAGTGAGCTCGCTGTCTGCTACACAAAGTATCATGTGACACATTCCCCCAAAGAACGGCCGCATCGTGGATGGCCTGACGTTGTTCACGAAGAACGTGACACTCCACTTTTCTGGACAAGTGGAGTGTGCGATATGTTATTCGTACGCTTTGGTCTCCTTTGTTTGTAACCCTTGATGGACCTGCTTTTGTTTTCGCAGCATTATCAGTGTGATGGACGCGAGCCTGCCGCAGAAACCATGCAAGACGTGCAAGAACCGGTTCCATGCCAGTTGTCTGTACAAGGCAAGTCCACTCAAACTATATTTCTCCTCCGAGGTCTTGACCATGAGGATGTGGTCAGTGGTTCAAAACAAGCCACTCATCAAGTTGTCCACTCTGTCGGTCCGATATCTTGTAAACCACCCAAGAGATCTCCGGTAACGTGTGGATTATGCGAGGTAAAGCTCTGTACCCAAACGTAATGTAGCGTTATATTGGCATGCTGTGAGTGTATTCATATCGATGCTATCGATTAGCCTCCGAGGGTTAGGCGTGGGAAATTTTACTCTTGAGACTTCAATTCCGCCATCAGATTCGTTCGATCAGTTTCTGATGCACCATGTGCTGGGCCCAAACGAGCCAGATAACACGACGATGAGCACTGATCATGTCTCAGTCCGCAAGTTTTCTACTTTTTCTCACTCTTTTATCTCGTCCCAGACAGTCTGGAACGAGACAAGCGTCGTTGCTAACTGAAGAGTCCTTGCTTTCATCGCGTTGCCACTATTGCAAGAAGTCGGCCAGGAATATGACCAATGATTACGTTTTCGACTTCGGAAGTTCTTGCCCTCGATCGCAAATTTAGTAGCCATGTGCGAGGCTCGCACAAACGCATCATAATCATCTTCCGCCGCGCTGGAATGGCAGGCACGGGAAGGGGCGGGCGAATGAACGGCTTTTGTGAAAGTGTCAATACGTAGATTGGAGTTCGAAGGCGCAGCAACTATGCAGACCAGCCAAAGAGCTCTTACAGACGAGCATCTCGATGGGGGTTCTAGGAATCGACAATGAAACGAAACGGTAATACTTTCTGTTTTCTTCGTTAGTCGATCCCCACATCCTCTCGATCGAACTACAGACTAGTCCAAGCTGCGACTTGTGACCGGAGAATGCCGTGATGTATTGCAGGCCAGTGGACCACCTGGCAGAGTGGGCAAATTGGTGCGTAACCCCGAGGAGTAAAACTGAAACACACTGTCAAGTTTAAGTAACATCGCTTTCGCGATGTGCTGAACACATCACAAACTCATGCGACAAGTGTTAAGCCAGACGACTAAGGAATGTAAATGACTCCAGTCGTAGGTACGAGACTATAGACTATACCTAAGGAATGTAAATGACTAGGTATAGTCAGTATGGAGTATGAGGAAAATGTACTATAGCTTACCTCCAGTCGTAGGTACGAGACTGGAGAAAGGAAGAAACGGACGCGTCGCCTTGAGTACGCGACGATGTCCAAATAAGGAAATGTAGTTCGTGTATCTACAGTAGTATGAATCCCCAACAACAAGATTATGCCGGCCAGGGCCAGTGTAGTACTCCTGGACCGCTCAGCATGTGACCTGCGCTGTGCATTGACAGGACCCTAGTGGAGACGACATAACGGCCTGTCACTTCCCGGATTTTCAAACGGTCGTATCAACAGCATTACACTAAGCTACTGCACCCCACACCCTTTAGCCGAGCCTCAGAGCCCTAATTTGCACACGGTGCCAGTGCTTGATGGAGGGACGAAGGAATGCGAGAATCCTGTTCCTCCTCGGATCTCGTTGAGCTCAATCCTCGCTTCGACCGAAACAGACCCTTTGAGAGAGGGCCGAACATCGGAACGTACGTAGGGCCTTGGAGCTTAGCAGTCTTGGGCAGTTGACACCGATAATACAGGGTACAATGTGGAGGAAGAAGCAACCTGTTTGTAGGACATTCCGGCGGCGGTACACAAACTCCGTAATGAAGCCCTGGTTCTTCGCAACCCGTTTTAATGCTGGTACACTCCCTTCGAGGTCCGAACAAAATACTTACGTGAAGCCGTTTCAGACATGAGTTCGCTGTGAGCAAATCCACCACACCCTCTCCTTGAGCCTCGGAATCATCATAGCACCCCTAGTCATCAGACCGTACCAAAAATCAGCAAGGCGGTTATGCATGCATGAACGCCTGCTCAACAGGGTCCGCGAGCACCTGGCCACCCCTTATCATGTAATTGATCCGCTGTTGGTGGACCCTTGCATAATGGCTATGACCAAACAACGACTACTTCTTACGGGTTGCCACGTTGTTCCCTGTCCCCAATGTCTAATAGTGAGTGCGTATAAAAGGATATGTGCCTCGAATTTAACATTCTCTACTCTCTAGTGGTGTATTTACCTGCTATCCTGAGATGAATGACCTCGCTGAGCTAAAGGCCGAAGAGTTATCGCAAGTCGAGGACGCTTCAATCCTTGACGGCATTGTCTGGAGGAAGATTGATAAACGGATTCTCCCGCTATGTGCCAGCTTTTTTCTGCTTGCTGCCGTGGTACGTCTTTGAGTTTGGTTTATGCTCGGCGTGCTTGAAGTATAATTGATATGTAGGATAGAACTAGTATCGCGAATGCGCGTGTGGCTGGCTTCCAAAGTTCGCTGGCCTTGTCAAATTATCAGGTACGTCGAGCCCTCAGAAATTCCACGCCTTACCGATGAATTTATAGTATACCGTGGCTATAACCGTAACGTGCGAAAAATAACTTTGATCGTCGGCACCAACTCACCATACGCAAGTCTTTATATTACGGCCCAGTTACCAGCGACGTTGTTATTGAAGGTAAACGCAATATCATCGACCAGACGACCACTCATCATTCGATGTTGTAGTATGTAGGTCCTGACATCATGCTCCCCACTATAGTCGCATTGTGGGGTATAATTACAACCTCTCAAGGTGGGGTGATTATCGCCATTGTCCTGTTTCTGGACGTCTACTCACGTAATATCAAGGGTTCGTCAACAACTACTCTGGGTTATTAGCATGTCGATTCTTTCTTGGATTAATCGAAGGTTCGGAGGTTTCAGATCATTACTATTTCCACTCATCATTTTACCAGGTGGACTTCCGCCTTGTATTCTTCTTTATTTTTCTTTCTTCTATCCTCGGAAGTGGTTGCAAATACGGTACACATAACCTCAATCTTGCAGTATATCGTCTAACGCGTTTACAAGGATTGCGATCTTCTTTGCTTCAGCATCGCTGGCAGGCGCTTTCTCTGGTTTGTTGGCCGCTGCTATCGAACAACTCGACGGCAAAGGTGGTAAGCCAGGGTGGGCCTGGATTTTCATCCTGGTATGTTTTGCCCAGACATCCCCATGAGATGATGCACATAGACTCTGACAGGAAGGTTTATTTACCTTTGTCTTCGGCATAATCTCCTTCTTCCTTCTTCCCCGTTCGCCGGAAACGTCACGGTTTTTGACGGAAAAGGAACGCATTTATGTTGCTTCCGCACTGAAACATGCAGGTTCTGTTTCAGAAGATAACGACAAAGACACGTTCAGCTGGTCGGAGGTCGTTTGCGCGGCAAAGTCTCCGCAGGTGTGGTTCCTTGCTATCATGTCCTTCCTCAGTGGTAATATCCGTACTCTCCGAATTTCGGCTTGATTGACAGCGATCAAATAGGCGCACTGGTGCTCGGTCTAGCTTAGTGAGCCTAGTCCGTCGATCGCTTTTGCTGATGCTGATAGCTATCACGATAGCTTTGAGCCGACTATTGTTGCTGGCCTCGGCTATGCCGGCACCCAGGCGCAGCTTATGACTGTGCCACCGTTTGCCGTTACATTCGTTCGTACGTGCATTCAGGTCTTGAAAAACTCACTGTTCATTGACATTGCCACTTGTGTGATAAGTATCCATCATCTCGGCCATCGTGTCGGACCGCTATCAATGTCGTGGGTACACCGTGATATTTTTTTGCCTTCTTGAGGTAATAGGATTCTCCATGTTTTATGGTATGTTGAGAACCATTCAAGGATAGGTGTCTCTGATCGATACACACAGCGACTTCATCGAATCACATTCGATATGCCTCCATTTTCCTTGCAGTCACTGGCGCGTTTTGCTCGGTGCCCCCACAGAATGCATGGCTCGCGAATAATAGCGCGCCGCACATTCGACGGGCGACTGCTGTGGGCGTGGCTTACATTATGGCTGAACTGGGTGGCATTCTTTCTACTTGGCTCCTTGGGTCTCTCTCTCCTGCGCCAGAGTACACGAAGGCGGGGCTCACATTTGTTGTTATGTCTGTGTGTATGGTACTCCTGACAAGTGCTAACCTGGCGTATCTATCGTGGGAGAACCAACTGAAGGCCAAGAGGAGGGAGAGGATGAGGAAGGAAGAAGAGCCGAGCGGCCTTGGCGATCGTAGTGCGTGGTTTATATATAGCTTGTAGGTCAGGACGTATTCGAAATCATTTGTGTTACATATGACGAAGTGCTAAAGAAAAATGTTTCATAGTGCTAGTATTGAACTGCACTACTATGCGAGATGACCTGGGCGAGATAAACCCGGATCACTGGCATGAACCAGCGATCGATATCCTACTCGAGCGATTAAATAAAATGACATTTGACCCGGTGTTACTTATATGTTGTTCGACCAATTGTGACCGAACCCGGAATTGACCGGAGACTCTAATGTACGTGACCAACATCTTTTTCCGTGACCAACGGCATATCTTTTTATGACTTCCATCATGATACTCTTGGGGCTCGGCGGCACAAGTCTCACCCATTCACGGGTTCAAGTCAAATTCAATTGAACGGTATGGAACTCCAGCTAGTCAGTGAAACGAATCTGTTTCATTAGGTTGTCTTTGCAAACACGGAAGTGGTACTAGTAGCCAATTCACTGGAACACGTGTTCGATTTTGTTCAAGTTGTAGCACGAGAACTATATCAATTCCCGAGTGATGCAACTCTGATACTGGGCGATTCAACACAGCATGAAGGAGAAGGCGGCATATCTGTAGGTATCCTTCTTGCATCATATGATTCCATACTATAACCCCTTTAGTAGTGTGCATTTTTACTAAGATATTGTCGCTCAAGACCCGAATTTGCAATGCGATTGCACATAAGTCAAGTTGTCCTCTTCATCCTTGAAGTTGCCTCTTGCACCGGTGCCTATTTTGTAGCTTCTTGAAACCCGCCATCCCATAGGCCCGGGTGTCAGTGATGATATTCAAAACGGGCAGATGGGCATTGCGTAGGTTTTCGGACCGTGACTCACCGACAGCCCTCACTGATGTGTACCAGCGATGAGGTCATGTTGTTGACGTGCATTCCTAGGTTTGGCCTGCAACTTTTCGTTATTTTCTCTCCCATATTTAGGTCGGTCACTTTCAGTTAAATACAACAGCTTTCTGCCCACTTTCCCGCTCAGCCTCCCGATTGCTGTGCGCTTAATTCGTTTCGAAGGCATGATGGCCAGGTCCAGTGTGTCCCAAACGCGTTCAACCTGGCATGATGCGAACTCCAACAAGCTCAAAGAGGGAGAATTATTATCTCAAAGCGAGCGTGCTGCACTGGAGGGCAGGGTCTGGAGAAAAATTGACAAATGGATCGTTCCATTGTGCACATGCTTCTTTCTGCTTGCTGCCGTGGTATGTTTTGAGTTCAGTTTCGTGCTCGGCATGCTTAGATGACGTATAGGATAGGACCAACATCGCAAATGCACGTGTAGCTGGCTTGCAGACATCATTAGGCATTTCGAATTATCAGGTACCTCGGGCGCTCTGCGTCGTTCGACACTGACCCATTGATTGTTAGTTTACTGTGGCTTTAACTGTAACGTGCGCGACCATTGTGAACATTGGTACTAACTCATTATCTACTAGTCTTTTCGTTCTCTCCCAGTTTCCGTCCACCTTGCTTTTGAAGGTAACCATAATATCACCATGATCCGATCCTCACATGACTTGGTATTGCAGTATATAGGTCCTAACATTATGCTTCCTGCTATGGCCGTCCTGTGGGGTGTGGTTGCTGCTTTACAAGGTAAAAAGTTATTGTTACGATGGTACTATTGCATATTCAGCTATGTGGGATCAAGGTCTCGTCAACAATTATCCTGGCTTGCTAGCATGCCGATTCTTCCTGGGCCTGGTTGAAGGTTTGGATATTGCAGAAATCAACATTTTGTCCTATTTACACTCGGCCTAGGTGGTGTTCCTCCCGGCATTATCTTGTATCTCTCTTTTTTCTATCCTCGAAACCGGCTTCAAATACGGTATGCATGAGTTCGATGTTGAGTGCCTTTCTAATACTCTACAAGAATTGCTGTATATAATGCCACGACATCTCTTGCGAGCGCTTTCTCCGGATTATTTGCTGCTGCTATCGATCACCTCAATGGAAAGGGTGGTAAGCCTGGGTGGGCCTGGATTTTCATTCTGGTTGTTGTGTCCCAACGGCTTCGGAATGACACTCATAGATTCCAACAGGAGGGCGTATTTACTTTTGTCTTTGGTATAATATCTTTTCTTCTGCTCCCCAGATCGCCTGAGACGATGCCTTTCCTGACGGAGAAGGAACGGGCCTATGTCGTTTCCGCACTGAAACATGCTGGTTCTATTTCCGAGGACGACGACAAGGATGGATTCAGTTGGCCTGAGGTTCTCAAGGTGGCTAGGTCTCCGCATGTATGGTTCCTGGCTGTCATATCATTCTTCAATGGTGATCCCCGCATATCTGCTCTCGCACAGGTTTTCCCTGACTGACAATGGTCTCATCAGGCACGCTACTGATCGGCCAGGCATAGTGAGCTGGTTTTTGGCCTTTCTTCCTGACACTGATGGCCATGACTCTAGCTTTGAGCCAATGATCATTGTTGGTCTTGGCTACACGGGCAACCAAGCTCAACTTATGAGTGTACCACCATTTGCTGTCACCTTTGTTCGTACGTATTCCAGAAGAATTTAAATGATTTACGATATTCACACATGTCGCTGTAAGTGGCTATCACCTCGGCCATAGTGTCGGATCGCTACCAATGTCGTGGATACACCGTGATATTCTTGTCAATTTTGGAGGGAATCGGATTCACCATGTTCTATGGTACGTTAAAACGATCCAAGAGAGAGTACCTATTTGACAAGTGCACAATGCCAGCGAGCGAATCGATCCACGTCCGCTACGCCTCCCTTTTCTTTGTTACTAGTACATTCGCCACGCTACCCGCACTAATGACGTGGGTGGCGAATAACAGCGCACCACACATCCGGCGTGCAGCTGCAGTGGCCATGTTTTCCATCATGATCGAGCTGGGCGGGATCCTCGCTACCTGGCTCCTCGGATCACTGTCTCCTCCACCCGATTACAAGCAGGCGACGATCACATTCATTATTATGTCTCTCGGTATGGTTGCTACAGCAGCGGCTAACCTGGTGTACCTACAACGAGAGAACCGTTTGAAAGAGGAAAGGAGGCAGAAGATGAGCAAAGGAGACGAGCCCGAGGGTCTTGGAGACCGTAGTGCGTGGTTTATATACAGTTTGTAAGTTGTGAATTCGTACATGAGGTATGGTGATGTTTGAATATGTGTCGTTTGTGTCCTGTACAACTTGAAGCTTGAACTTCGGTCAAGTGGGGATCTGGTCAAGCACTATTACGTAACAGAACACGCATTTCTTCCACTTTGTCAACAACTTAAGTCGGCGTCAGCGTTCGCTGGCTTCTGTGATTCGGTTCTCTGGATATCAATCAATAACGGCTTTGCATTGACCATCTCTTGGAGTTCCGTGGAAGACAGTACCACCTGACGCGAAATCCGAAGAGTCCCGGTTACATGATTTTTTTTCCACTCTACGTGACTGACACCCCCTCTCCAGACGACATGAACGAGACACCGCCGGCGAGGCTTACTTGTACTGGATTTGCAGTTTGTGTATCCAGTAGCAAACGTTCCTGTTCTGAATCAGTTGTGCGCACTTCTCTGGATCATTATCATCGTTACTCTTTGTAACTTACCGCTACGAACATTGAAGATCTTTATCGCCATGGATTCACATAGCGGGATATTCGACACGGGGCGCAGTTCCTCCACAGGGCAATAATTTCTGAGTGCGGCGAGCGGTGATATGCAGATACCACATTCCCTAATCTGTTGAGACCCACAGGACCGCTCGTCGGGTCAGACATGATCAGTTGATCTTCCTACGACCGCACACGCCGTATCTAGTCACCCACAATTCGCCATTGGACCACATGCCCGTGCTTTAGCCCACTAGGTAGTAGGAAGGCGAGCAAATCTAAACCAGGACCTTAGACAAGACCGCCACCCAAACGCAGACCAGCCGAGACCTATCGCTATCGGTATCCCATATATGACCGAAAGGTAACTGCATACATGCTCGGAAGTTAGTCACTGCTTATTCCCTCCCAGTGCATCATGGTCGCACCCGGTATATCCCCGTGTTTCACCCTACCTGACACGAACCACCCTAGCGAAGTCAAGGAAGAATTGTCACAAGATGAATGTATTACTCTTGAAGGGACTATCTGGAGGAAGCTTGACAAGCGGATTCTTCCATTATGCACCAGTTTCTTTCTGATTGCTATGGTGGTGCGTTGCTGAACTCAATCTCGTGTTCAATATGTCTGAGGCTGAAGTACAGGACATCGCCAACATTGGAAATGCGCGTGTGGCTGGTTTACAGACATCACTAGCTATGTCGAATTATCAGGTAGATTGACTACTCCATGCCTCAGATCCCCAACTGACAAATGCACAGTACAGCATGGTTCTGACTATAGGTCTTCTGTACGTGCACGAATAATTTTAGCCCTCAACGTTGGCCCATCATAATGGTGCACCAGTCCTTTCGTTCTGTCCGAGTTTCCAACTACCTTGTTATTGAAGGTAAATCACAACGTCATTGAGGGCACGATTAGTGACATCTTTCGACATCGCAGCATGTGGGCCCTGATCTTATGATTCCTACTATGATTACGTTGTGGGGTATGATCTCCGTCTCTCAAGGTGAGTGGCTACCGCTTCTTTCCGATATTGATATTTTTTTCACAATGCGCCAAGGATTCGTCGACAATTATTTAGGGTTAATAGCATGTCGATTCGTGTTGGGATTAGTTGGAGGTTCGAATGTGCTGTGATACTTTACTTACCACTCACCGAGTGGACAGGGGGCCTCTTTCCTAGCATCATTTTCTACCTTTCTTATTTCTATCCTCGAAAGAGGCTACAAATCCGGTGCGTATCGAGCCAGCGCTACAGCGCGTTAGCTATCTGACACCCTCGTTAGGGTTGCAACTTTTTTCGCCTTTTCATCTCTATCAGGCATTATCTCCGGTTTGCTAGCTGCTGCCATTGAGCAGCTTGATGGAGTGGCAGGTAAACCCAGCTGGGCCTGGATATTCATTCTGGTGTGCCATAGGCTGATAGTTTTGTGAAGTAACTCTGATTAGCTTCTCCAGGAGGGTTTATTCACCTTCGCATTTGGAGTGATCTCCTATTTTATTCTTCCTCGCTCGCCCGAAACGGCACGTTTTTTGACGAAGAAAGAACGAATTTACATTGTTTCTGCTCTAAAATTGGCTGGTTCCGTGTCAGAGGACGAAGAAAAGGACAACTTTACATGGAGAGAGGTCACAAAAGCACTGAAATCCCCGCATGTCTGGTTCATTGCTGTCATTCACGTCTTCACTGGTAATATCCATCCGAGCGCACTACATCTCCCATTGATTGACTGTATTCTACTAGCCACGACCATGATAGGTATGCTTCGGTGAGCACCCGTTATCTATGTCTCTTTCTAACACTGATGTCCATAACGGTAGCTTTGAGCCGACGATTGTTGCTGGGCTCGGATACGCTGGTAGCCAAGCTCAACTTATGAGCGTGCCACCATATGCAACTACTTTTGCTTGTGCGTTCTTCAACAAGCAACTCTGATGTCCACTTACATGGCGCGAAGTCTGCTTTCTGTCGGCGATCATATCAGACCGTTACCAATGTCGCGGATACATCGTCATATTTTTCTCTTCTTGGAACATGATCGGTTACACGATGTTTTACGGTGTGTCAAGGCTGTTCACCAGGAGATGTTTTTTGATGCATGCACATATCCAGCAAGCATATCAAGCCATGTTCGTTACGCTTCCCTATTTTTTACCGTCACCAGCTCGTTTTGTGTGTTGCCTACAACTCTTACGTGGTTAATGAACAACAGCGCACCGCACACCCGACGCGCGACTGCGGTCGCCATGTGTTTCCTCTTGGCAGAAGCGGGCGGTATGCTTTCTACATGGCTCATCGGGTTTCTCTCTCCCGCACCCAACTACACGTCAGCGATAATCACATTCATCGCCATGTCTGTTTGCACAGTGG
>JBBPUA010000193.1:0-26834 GCA_038094355.1 Afroboletus lepidellus | reverse complement strand
AGAGAGGTGGCGGCGGCGGTTTTGTTCCTAATATTATCTTCAACCCGACTCAGCAAGGACTCGCGTATGCACGTACGGATATCGGTGGTGCATACCGAATGAACCGAGATGCGTCCTGGACCCCGCTCTTGGACTGGGTCGATAACGCACACTGGAATTATTGGGGTTGTGACGCACTCGCTACAGATCCCGTCGATCCTGCTCGCCTATATATCGTGGGTGACCTCTTATCTAGACCTTGTATTTTTTTTAAAAAAAAATTCGTACCGCATGTGGACAGGCCACTGGGATGTACACCAATTCGTATGACCCGAACAACGGAACAATTTTAATTTCCTCTGATTACGGATCAACCTGGTCTACGTCCCCTCTTCCGTTCAAAGTCGGTGGAAACATGCCCTCTCGCGGAATGTGAGCCGGTTTGCCTGTTTTGAAACTTTTTTTACTGAAGGGCACACAGGGGCGAGGTACTTCTACTTGCCTCCAATTTTCATTCACACACTCACTCTTACGACCATACGCATAGCGCTTGGCCGTTGATCCCAACAGTCACAACATCCTATACTTCGGTGCGCGTAGTGGACATGGCCTATGGAAGTCTGTCGACTATGGGGTGACATGGACTAATGTGACCAACTTTCCAAGTGTTGGTGAGTGGAGCTTTCATTTTTGTAGCTTTTGTTGACCCTTCCTAGGTACATATACGCCTGACCCCAGCGACTCTACTGGATACGGAAGTGACTTGACCGGTCTCGCATTTGTGACGTTTGATGGTACGTCGTCCTCAAAGGGATCCCCTACCCGCCGTATCTTCGTTGGCGTTGCAAACGCGGGATCCGATAACCTCTTTATGACTGAGGACGCTGGGCAAACATGTGAGCTTGTCAAAGGAACCAATTGTATGAGCGCTCACCGCGGACCTATTCAGGGAAAGCAATTCCTGGCCAAAATAACACGTACCTTCCGCACAAAGGCGTTCTCTCCTCCGCCGAGAGGGTGCTATATATCACAGAGTCGAACGGATCCGGTCCATACGATGGTAGGCGTGGTGCCGTCTGGAAGTATAACATCACATCTGGAATCTGGAAGAATATCACCCCTGTTTCGGGAAGTTCGCTAACGTTCGGGTTCGGTGGACTTGCCGTGGACTTGCAGCGACCAGGGACAATCATGGTTGCAGCACTTAATTCTTGGTGGCCAGACGGACAAATATTCAGATCCAATGATAGTGGGGCTACATGGAGCCCTATCTGGTCCTGGACTGCTTCAGGCCTCGCAAAATGGTATACTTACAGTGACTCGTTGGCGCCTTGGATAGGCCCGGATTACACAATTACCAATCCGGGAACCTTGCAGGTTGGATGGATGATGGAAGGTGAGCCTCTTCAACGTAAGTCACGGCACGGAGGTGACCTCGGGTACATAGGTCTTAGTATTGATCCCTTCGATTCCAATCACTGGCTTTATGGGACTGGGGCAACCATTTACGGAGGTTACGACTTGACCGAATGGGATACGACTCATAACGTCACCATCGAGTCATTGGCTGATGGAGTGGAGGAAACGGCCGTAATCAGCTTGATTTCGCCTCCGGTCGGAGCTCACTTACTCTCCGCCATGCATGATATCGGAGGTAAAGCATACTTCGTGGATATGAGTTGATGTATTGATATTCCTCTAGGCTTCGTCCACTACAACTTGGATACATCACCAATAATAGCATATACAAACCCAGCTTGGCCGACTACTTCGGATATTGATTTCGCGGGGAATAATGCGTCTCTCATCGTTCGTGTTGGAACAGGATCTAGCACTACATCCATGCAGTGTGCGCTGTCTATGGATGGTGGTGTCACATGGTGAGCGGCATTTCTTTTGTTTCCGCAATTCTCTCATTCTGTTTAGGGTTCCCCACGCGAAGGCAGCCGGCCTTACTGGAGGCTACGTAGCACTCTCAGCAAACGGAAGTGTCGTGCTTTGGGCCACTACCAGTAGCGGTGTCATGGTGTCTGCCAACCAAGCCAATTTCTCAGCTGTGTCCAGCCTTCCGTCGAACGCCATAATTGCTTCCGACAAAAGGAACAACACCATCTTTTATGCAGCCTCTGAGTCGAAATTTTACGTATCCACCAACGGAGGTGTCACGTTTACCCCAAGTGGTACACTCGGAGCATCCAGCGCCCCATTCAAGATTGCCGTGAATCCCAACAAGTCGGGCGACGTATGGGTATCTTCGGATAAGGGCCTTTTCCATACAACCAATATGGGCGCATCATTCACCGCTATAAATAACGTTGTACAAGCCTGGGGCGTTGCTTTGGGAGCACCGGCATCCTCGGGCGAATGCCCTGCATTGTTTGTGGCAGCGAACCTTCACGGTATCATCGGATACTACCGATCTGATGATGATGGTTGGTCGTGGGTCCAGATCAACGATGAAGCGCATGGCTTTGCGAGTGCGTCAGCGAATACAATCAGTGGTGACCCACGCATCTACGGTCGGTGAGTGATGGTCTTACCCGGTGGTGCATGGTTCCCTGAACCAATCTTAACGCCAGCGTTTACATCGGTACGAACGGCCGAGGGATCTGGTATGGTGACATTGCTTGAGGATGAATTTCCAGGATGGCTTGTCCCCAGTTTTGCATATTTATCGTGAAGGTGCGACCTGGCTATCATCTTGCCCTCACGCTAATCTTGCAGGTAGCATACTGATTGAGTGGTCTGGAGACATTTTAGTGCAATACGAATCAATGTTTTGTTTTCTCTGGGTCTCGAAACTATGTATTCGCGATATAAACAGATCAACTTCGTTGATATTCTGATCTTCTATCCACCCGCAGTCACTTGCCAACCGGTTCGGGACTCGATTATATAGAATGACCTACTCGAGGCCACAAGACCGGAGATAACCCGAAATCAGCGAAAGTCGTCGTAAGATGGTACCTTGATCTGTTTCGGAGTGCCAATCATACAATTCTTTCAGCTAATCAAGACGGTCTAATCCAGGGCTGGACCGCACCCCCAGTCGATAACCACACCGTGATGTGACGAAGCGACCAATTGCAATTTATCCCCTGGTGATTGAGTGGAACCGAGTTAGACCTGAAGCACGATGAGTATTTAGACTGAGCTGTCATAGACAAGAAATGCCCTCACATATCAGCAACGCGCAATGAGTGAAGAAAGCTTTGACGCTATTATCATCGGCGGCGGGTTCAGCGGCATCTATGAACTCATACAACTACGCAAGCTCGGCCTGAAATGCAAGCTTATTGAAGCAGGATCAGAATTAGGCGGAACTTGGTACTGGAACAGATATCCTGGCGCTCGCGTCGATAGCGCTGTCCCAACTTACGAGTTCTCCCTTCCAGAGTTATGGAAGGGTTGGACTTGGACGGAAAAGTATCCTGGACAAAAAGAGATACTTGCGTATGGTTCCCTTCTTCTATTGTGTACGTCGGACGATGAGCAAACCTTTCAGATACTTCGCGTATGTCAGCGATAAGCTAGATCTCCGTAAGGACTGTCGGCTCGACTCGACTGTTAAGCGCGCACACTGGGACGAGCAGTTGCACCTGTGGCATATCGCATGCGAAGGGAAAGACGGCCCTTACAATGCGTCTGCACGCCACCTAATCACTTGCACGGTTGGATTCTCAGGCGTTGTTTACTGTCAGGCAATGACATTGTTGACAGGGCTTTGCATCTCAGCCATATACCCCAGAATTCAAGGGCTTGAGTACGTTTCAAGGAGCCGTTGCTCACACTGGGAGATGGCCCGAGTCCGGTATTGAGACCATTGGCAAGAAAGTGGCCGTCATTGGTACGGGAGCAAGCGGGGTGCAGGTGATTCAGGAGATTGCATCATCTGTGGGTGTCTAAATTCACCATGCTCCACGAAATGTCAGTCTAACGACTTGGACCAGGTGAAACATCTCACCGTTTTTCAACGCACGCCCAACCTCGCCATTCCAATGAATCAATGCAAGCTTGACAAACAAGTACAGAGCCATTTCAAGTTCGCGTACGAACATGCCTACCAGAAACTGCAGACAACGTTCGGTGGCATGCCGTGTGACTTCATCTACAAGGCAATGGAAGATGACACTCCTGAAGAAAGGCAGGCTGTGTACGAAGAGCTCTGGCAGCAGGGTGGTTTTAGTTTCTGGCGTGCGTTTCACCAGTGTACCCGGCCGTATCTCTGATGATGTCCACATAGTCGGCAATTACTTAGCAATGCTCCTTAACAAAGATGCCAACGATGAGGTGTACGCGTTCTGGCAGAAGAAGGTTGGTGAGCGTATCAAGGATCCACAGAAACGAGAGCTTCTGGCGCCATTGGCATCCCCTCATCCGTTCGGGTGCAAGAATCCGTCCCTCGAGCAGACATTCTACGATATCGTCAATCAGGACAATATCGACATTATTGATGTGAAGGCAACACCTATCACGGAGATCACCCCCAGAGGCATCAAGACATCCGCGCAGGAGTATGAGTTTGACGTACTTGTTTTAGCCACTGGTGCGTTTGCATGCTTGGTGATTGAATAATCGCGAATCCATCATTCCAGGATGGGATTCCCACACAGGCAGCTTGTTGGCGATCGACCTCTGCGGTCTGGATGGAGAATCCATTCAAGATCACTGGAAAGGCGACTTGAAAACCTAGCAAGTGACATTTCATTTCATTTTAAAGTTGCGAACCTGAATGTAATTGTAGCCTAGGTATGACCGTTGACAAATTCCCCAATCTGTATATCGTGTACGGCCCTCAAGGTCCGACGTCTCTGTGCAATGGTCCTACATGTGCCGAAGTTCAGGGCACTTGGGTCGCTAGTACAATCGATTACCTCTGCCAGAATAACATCACGAAGTTCAGTCCCACTGCGCACGCTACCAGGACTTACTGGCAGCACATCCAAGAGTTGTCCAACGCTACTTTGATCCCCAAGGTCGAGAGCTTCTGGATTGGCGCTAACATTCCAGGAAAGAATCGCGAAGCATATAACTATAGTGGTGGTCTTCCGAGGTACAAGAAAGAAATCGCAGATGAGATCACAAACGGGTACCCAGGTTTTCAGAGGGAAGCCCTAAAAGAGAGGGCATGAACGTTTAGTTGCGATAAGAATTTGTTTTGTATGACGAAATTTCGATTCCGGCAGGTGATTACAGGATGAAGAGAAACCTTTTTTAATATGGGACCGATGAAGTGGGTAAATGTACTCGAGGTGGCGCGCATGATATGTATATCTATGGTGCCGGAGTGACGGCTACATGCGTTAGCAACACTCGCCGGGGCAATGTCTATGCTCTAGTGCAATTTGTACCCAATTAGATGCCTTCGGCCTACTATCTCGCCAACCTGCGAGAATACTCAGTCAGCTCTGGGTGCTACGCAGAACGAGGGGGAATGCCGAATAAACGCAAATAAAAATGAACACACCTTGAAAATCGTGTACGCTTCCACAGCATATACGGCGACGCGGGCCCATTCGCCTGTCGTAAGCAGGTCGCGCCAATACTGTGGGTTCCTCGCGCGGCCCCAGAGGACAGAGTACGCATCCGTGACAGTAGCGAAGGATGTTGGGGGCTGCAACCGCTCAGCTATATAAACTTGCTTCAACAGCTCGCGGGCAACTTCGGCATTGTAAATGAGGGGCTGGCGGTATGCTAAGGCGAGCAGAAACAGGGTACATGTGGGCAAATGCAAGGAGACGAAGACATGGTGGATTATATGTCAGGAGTAGACCAAGACAGCAGTCTGGTCAGATCGCGTAAATCCAACAGCGGAACAGCATAATACGTACAGCCAAGTAACCCAGCAGCCTTTTCACCAAGAGGACCAAGGACGCGTCCAGCACTCACTAAAAACCGCTGTGCTGCACCGAGGGCACCTTGCACCTGCTTCGAGTTGCTAGCTCCCTGAGAGGTTTGGGTGGTACTTGCGAACTGGCGAGCAGCGAGTGATGGAGGAGCACGGCGCGAAGCTGCTTGGCGAAAGAAGGAGGTAGAGAGCGTCGACCGCATGGCACTCGCGAGGTGATCTGAATTGTACTTTTGGTGTCGGATTCCTTCACCGAGGTCGTGTGGTTGAGGAAACGGAAACGTAGTGGGAAAATTCGACCTTTTTTTCCGGCATCAGCCGAGTAAGACACATGTAGGTATATATTACAATATACTGCGTCCATCTTACTACAATTTGAAGGCATCAGAAACTATGCGCAAACGACCAGTCATCGACTAGTCATTAATAGCAAGCTCGCTAATAAAGTAGGGATATATATGTAGCAATTATGTACAGACTCGACGTCCCGGGGCTACTCCATGGTGCATTGATGCGGAAGGCTGCGTGGTGATGCACCACATCCTGGATCGAGGTATCGTGTTCGAGTTATCTGACCGAGAATGTTAAGACGAAATGTGTCAGGTGTCGTCCCCCCACTGCATCGATGCACGATCAAGGACACCAAACATTGATCGTGTCCCGACCAATAATTTAGACTCGACCTGGGAGCAAAGGGCAGCTTAGGCTAGTCAGCAAGCAACAGTGCTCGAGCGACAGTCCCCTCCTCAGCTTTGATGAACATACGACAGGCCCGAATCCAAGTGTGACCATCTGAGTCCGCTTACCTCCTCGATTGTCACTCGAAGGGCTGGAATTTTGCTTTGTTTAAACTTTCATTGACGTAGGACGCTCCCCCTTGGAGTATGCAAACAACTCTTGCTTGGAGGACCACCGCATATTGTTAGACTATCAGATCGAGTCAGATATCATTTCATACCGCTGTATTGCATCCACGACTAAGGGTATATGCGTCCAAACTGTCCACGCCGTCTTACGGTGCCAGAGTGGAGGACACGAACCGAGCAGCGTAGCACTGCCTCCGAGGGGGTGGTCGCCTGTAGTAAAAAGTTTGTTGAGGGCGTAGAGTGGCGCCGTTAGCAAATGGCAGGTGACAGGACACCGGAGATCGTTGTCCTCCTACCTTTCGGGTCGTAGGAAGGGTCTGGAACAATGTCACACAGCTAGTGTTATGGGTATTGACTACCAACCAAAAACATGTAGGAACCAGAGAAGTGAAACGATATGATTGACAGGACGACTTGCCATGAATCTGGATCAGGACTTGTCTAACCACTCACCCACCCGTTGAATGAGGTCGGCTTTCCTTCCTGACGTCGGTAAACCCTTCCCCTTGAGCACCTCCTAGTTTTTCCGAGTGAGTAACATAGGCCACATTTCAAATACAACGTACCTTAAGCTGATCGACTCGAAGCTATCACGATCACAGACGTTATTAGAATTACCTGGATAAAACAGTACTCGGCGACTCACTTTGTCCAACGTGCCCGCCGCGTACCTGCTCCGAAGATCTGCTTCATCTACAGAGACGTCCTGAAGAGGGAAAGTGTTCAATCGTCAGCAGTGGCGATATAGGACAGATGCGAGATCGATGACGAACGGGCTTTCTCTTTGTTCCAGTCGTTGCGAGAACGGTGTTATAATTCTCGTCGCTTGCCAACACCTTTTTCCATTCTTTGAGCAGTGTTCCTGCACGCTGCATGCCCGTCCATCAACCTCAAGGAGGTACGGGAATAGTCGTCAAACCTTGTGGATCATGTCGTACTTGGGCCGTGTCAGATCTTCAAATGCTTCAGCATCGAAATCTTCACGGAAGGCGCTTGCCTGGAGTTGAGCATTATGGTATGCGAGCGCTGAGAAGAAGATCAGCAAATATAAGCGAAGCGATGCATGCATACCAGGGTTCGGATACGAGTCGGGAGGGTATGCACCGTTCTTGACGCACAGCTTGTCAATCCAAGCTCTCGCAGCGTCCTTGGCTTCTTCCATAGCTAGTAGAGGTGAAATGTGAGGAAGCGAAATGGAGAGAATGGATAGACGTACCTCTAAATGCTTCGGCAATAGGTGCAGCACGGATATCGTCAGCAAAAGGCAGAAAGATGAGATGGAATCCGGCAGGTTCACTCCATCCGCCCTCTTCCACTGTTTCGGCCTAAAGAAATGTTTGTTAATAGCCCAAGCAAATTAGACGGTATTCACCTGGGGAATGAGGGCGCAGAACACAGGAGTGGCATTACGTCGCACAAGGGCAAGGGCCAACCCAATCTTGTCCTTCTCCAACATCTTTTGCAGAAGGGCGGTAAATGTGCGTTTACTTCCAGAATATTTCTATACGGCCGCTTAAGACACGAGACAATGACCAGAGTATTGTACTTACCTGCTCGTCTGGATACACAAACAAAGCATGTTTGACATTGTCCTCGAATGCAATCTGATCTTTATTCTTGAAGCCAAGAAGCTTGAGACCTGGAGAAGAGAGAAGATGAATATTCCATACGACTGAACATAGAGTAAGTATGACCAGGTTCAAGGTCTAGGGTACGGAACGACCGAATCTCTTCTGCGGTGTAGAACGGCTATGTGTGCTGATTGTCAGCTTACTGTCGTCCAAGTGAGACCAAAGACTTACTCTGTGACCAAGTTTCACTGTCCGCGTAATCGACATACTCATTTCTTCGGCTTCGTCAGCGGTATCTGCAGTACCGGAACCTAACTTCCCGCCAAATAATATTTTGCAGCGGTCTACCTCTGCTTGTTGATCCTATGAATAAGAGTCAAGGTGGCCGATTACACTGGCGAAGAATACAAAGAAACCTCGTCGAGATAGACCGTTCGGCTATTCGCAACTTCCATTCGGTCTCCCAGGTCAATGAAGTATTTATATGACCCTTTCCTCTGTTCGGTAATCAAACCATAACTGATTGATGTCAAGATACCGCCGTGCAAAGAATTAGTGAGAACAGCTTACCCTTTTACGCCGATCACAAACCCATTGCCAAGTTCCAAGGGGATGCTAAAGAGGGCACGCTTCGGAACCTCATGAAATCGCATCTGAGAAAGAAGATCATCAACCCTTGTGATAGAAATAGAGGTTGGGAGCATCCCCGGATCCTCCTCGTCATCCTCGCTGAGGGTATTGGACGGTAAGACAGACTATCACGTTGAAATCAGGTCTCTGGAGACTCAGAGGGAAAGGATTCAAAACGGACAGAGTAAAACTTCGTCGGGTCGAACGACCTGTCAGAAGTGGAAATAAAGAATGGTTCGATTTGCACGCCAGCTTGAGTGAGGTCCTATCAAATGTGGTCAGATCATCCTGCAAACCAAGTACAGGCGCGACAAACAATGAGAGTCGTCTTGGAGGAAGTGAGCAACTGCTTGCTATGCGGGTGCGGGTTGTCGTCGTCTGTGATTAAGAACACACGTTTCGACGCAGTCTTGGGCGCACTAAAAATCGTTAGAAAATCATCCAGAAATACAGCACGAAAGGTACGCAACCCGTCGCGCATCACCCAGTTACAACTGGTGAAAACATCACCCATGGGAATCTTTTTCCCTTGAATAGGAGGAAATGTAGTTCGGAGTAGGTCCGGGTCTCCCCTTGCATCTTAGGAACAGATTATTCAGTAAAATGCCATAGCTGAAGTGAAAGATATATACCATCGATCAGGCTAATGAGGTCCTGTATCGTCGGCGCACTTATAGGTGCAATGTGTTGGTAGACGAAAGTGTTTTTCTTAATCTCGGAAGCATAACCCTTGACTTCGTTGAGCCGTATCTGGTAGTTCACAAATCAGATATATTTTCAGAAAGCGATGTAAACCATACCGTATTGAAAAGTAATACTCCGACAGAGTCATTCGGACCGACAATCACCTTTTTTTTCTGAATCTGCATAGCGGCGTCGAGGGCTGCGAGAAGATGGGAGGTCTTCACGTTTTCATACACGGGATCATCTCTGAGTTCATGCATAGATTCAGAGCAATCGATACAGAACAGAATCACGTCTCGTTTTCCCTCAAAGAACTACAAAATAGGGGTTATTCGGAAAGCATACAAAAACTATGCAGACTCACCGACGTGTCTTGCAATTCTTGATCTTCTTCGTCATCAATGACATTCCAGTCGTCAAAAGGCGGCATTGCTGTGGTTGTATGTTTTTTCGTGGTGAGCGCGGTTGAACAAAAGAAAAGGCGGGTCAAATGGCAACGTGCGGACGAAGATGGGACGCGTATTATGTCATCTGATCATGTGACTCCACCCTGGTGAAACTCTCGCGCGCGCTAAGTCAAAGAACGTCCCTTAGACTTCTCTTGTCAAATAAACATCACTGACATGTCCACCCAACCCACATTGCGGAATCTTCGCCATATTTCTGTATGTGACCTGGGCGACACTGTTAAGTCACCCGAGCAGAAAATCCGATACGAGGAGGACGTCGCTTACTGGAAGCAGACAATTGGTTATCATGATTATCAATTGTTCCTGCGTCGACTAAACGAGTCCGTCGTCGGATACACTGTACCGCACGTGCCTGATGCGGACGCGGCGTCCGGGGGTTACAGCCAGGTGAGCCACTTTCCCCTTGACTCATTCAGTTCAATGCCCACGCTTGTTAGGCCATCACCGACCTTCTTACTCTTCTCGAGACGCTCGATAAGTGGATTGATGATTCACCAGCTCAAAAACCAGGGGCAGCCACGCCGCGTTTTGGGAACCCGATCTTCAGGGATTATTGGGGCGACCGCCTCATTAAGGCGAGTAGCATGCAAACCGTCGTCTCCGCAACGCTCACTCTCACATTGCAGGAATCCGACGACCTCCTTGGCACGTTCTTAGGTCCTGCTTACGCAACCGCCCTCCGCTTTCTCAAGCCTTACTTTCTCGAATCGTTCGGTAGCTTCCGTCGTCTCGACTATGGAACTGGCCACGAAACTTCTTTCGCCCTCTTTCTCTGCGCTCTCACGCTTCTCCGCATTGTCCACCCGAACTCATCAGATGAACGCGCCCTTGTCCTCCGTGTCTTTGTGCGCTACCTTAATCTCTGCTGGCGTTTACAAGATACGTACAAACTGGAACCGGCTGGGAGCCATGGTGTGTGGGGATTAGATGACTATTGTTTCCTCCCATACCTGTTTGGGAGCGGGCAACTCCGAGGCACGCCTCTCCCATCGTACCATTCACACGTGAGCTTCAGGTAACATCTCGTTTGTTAGATCAAACGGTGATACCCGTCAACGCCGTCCTCGGCATTAAGCCCGCCAAAGACGCGCATCCCATGGATGGCTTTGACAACCTATATTTCATGGCGATTGCAAGGATCCATCAGGTCAAATATGGGCCATTCTTTGAACACTCTGCTCAGTTGCACTCGATTGCGACCCATGTGCAGAGTTGGGCCAAGGTGAACAAGGGCTTGTTTGAAATGTACCAGGTGAGTCAAGCGCATACCGTTTCTCGACCGTGTGCACATACCTCACGTGTCTGCTGCTGAAGGCCGAGGTTCTGGGCAAACGCGTGGTGGTACAACATCTACCTCTCGGAGGATTGATAGAGTGGGATCGCTAGACATCACACATCACCACACGTCGTCCACGCCATCCGCGGAGCTGATCGTGTGTCGCGTTCACACCCCTGCCAATGACAGTCTTTGGTCCATCTTTGTTGCGCTGTTGGGGCTACCAGTGGGATGGTGACCTCTAGTAGCCGACAGTAGCCGACGGTCATGATCCTGGATCCACTGCTTCATTCACAGATCAGTTCCCAACCGCACGGCAGTGCAAACGTATAACGCCATAGTTTACATGTACTTTTAATGATGCCAGGGCCGGGCTACGCCATTCAGTGAAGGTGGTTGGCAAGGAATGCCGTTCCGAGTCCGAGATGGTAAACTCCCTCGTCCCTCGTTGACCTTTACCACGTAAATTGTCCTGCGCACCGGAAGTGAGTGACGAATGGTGTGGCGTGCCGACGAGGCAGTCAGCACTGAGCAGCATGTACCGTACATATCACACACGGCACCCACTTGACGGCGTTACAAAAATACGAACCTCCGCGACGCCTCAGGCCTCACTGAGGTCGTAACTACGGTGTGCTCCATGGTACGGTACTCAGTGTCAGCAATACGACTACTAAGCTTCTAGCTGGGTTATATCTGAATTCACAGCGGCGTCACGATCCTTATTGGCTCGCTGAACATCTGCCCTCCACGTTGTCATTGGTCGTAAACCATTACCTACACAAGGAACGTTCCAAGTGGAACTTGGCATTTTTTCCCTCGCCGTCAATCCCATCAGCAAATATTTGATGCGTCGTTTCCTTACTTTTTTTGGATCCTTCTTTGATTGTAATCACGCGCAGCGGGGGAAACAAGCCATAATACGCCAAGAAAAGATCCTGTCTATTTGTTCAGTTTGTACTACTACGGAGCTGATGCAGCAAAGTTTAACAGTGACCTCCTTCCCGCGAATATTATTCGAGGCTCGGATAACGCCAGGGGCTTTCCTCATCGAAATTACGGCAAGATAAATACTAAGATAGATAGTCGTTCGGATGGCTGTGCCGACGACCACATTGTCTCGTGGGGAATTCCTTTTTTTTTACTGTGACATCCCGAAAAGAGCGACGGGGGGGGTGGCGGCTACATGAGGCCACAGGAAATCTTTGTAAAGCAAGCGCCCAGGCTGCCGTAGATACCGTTTTAAAGTTCAGGTTAACGTGACGCTCCTCTGTCGTTCACACCCGACCTCGTGACAGTCCCAGGCCTATCTTGGGTTAGATGAAAAGGGAGTGACAACATTTGAAGATGGAAATTTTTAGGGTGGTCGTTGTGTTGATGCGGCGGCGGCTTGAGCCGGAACCTAGGTTAGCTCGCTCCGTTGGGTGGTTGGTACGGCATTAAATAGTTTTTCCGGCCAGGAGACCTGACCAAAAGGAGCAGCGGCAGAATAAAGGTGGAATGACGAGAAACAGGAGGTCATCCTTGAACCACACGACGCGCTTTCGATGCCAAACTTTCCAAATGCGCATTCAGAAGGACAGGAAGCGATTCATTGACGGTACTTACCCAACACCCCCTCGTGGTGTCCTGCCCTTGACCTCGGCGGCATTGACACGCATGTCAGTTATCTCCGTCCACTCATCTCGAAAGGATCCAAGCCGGCGTCGTCCTCCTGAACGGCGTCGGGCGATCGGCCCCATAGTCCAGGAACAGCGGGCAATGGGCGCCGATAGGACTGAAGCACGCCACCCAACATGCGCATCTCGATCGAAGTATGATGCGTCGTTGGCGGGAGGAGCTTGCGGCGCGAAGGAAGGGCGTGATGCGTGGCTGACTCGGAAATGAAGGCACGCTTCGAAACGAGAACGGAGCGTATATTGTGCAGGCAGTGCGTGGATCGTGTGTTTCGAGCCGGAACATGTTGCATGTGGCGCGACGAGGCTGCGCGCAGCAGAAGGCCCTACTACATAGAGTAATGGGTATCGTATATGTGGCACGATGCCCCCGGAAGGAAATCATTGCCGCTCGAGATGATTTGGGGGCCGGAGCGGAGCTTGTGGGCTTTTTGGAAGATTCTCGAGTGGCTGCTATGTATAGTGCGCTTGAGGGGATAATGCCCCATGCCTGGTTGGTCCTGCTAGTCTGAACTGGGGCCGTAGTCCAATGGAGGCGATGTCAGGCCTTTATATACAAGCGACTGCGCGAATTAGTAGTGTCGACGTTGCGTTGGCAGTGAGGCCTAGAGACACACTTATTTACATAACACGGCATCGATCCGCGATCAGAAAATTTGATCCACTGCTCACCGACTTGAAAAACACCAATTTGCTACGCCTTCGCAAATCGCAATTATCCCGGTGGTCGACACACGTATTGCCCCAGAGCGTACCTTACGACCTCCAGAAACTCCCAGTGCCACCATTACTATTCAGAAAAGGAATAGCGATCTCCGCCTGCTGACCCTCGAGTGAGTTTTTATGCCGGGTCTTCCCTTCATTCTCACCTGCGCTCCGTTTTAGGTGGTCATCAGTTCGTGGTATGTCTTAAAGCCTCTTTCTTCTCCTCTCCTCTCATCTACAACGCAGGCGAACCTCCTTAACGACGAGATTCCCTCCAGGCGACACCCTCTGTTTGTTGCACCTTTCAGCTTTCTCTTCTTGGTCTTTTCCTCGCTGTTAGCGAGGATCCGTTTTCTTCTGAAGTAAACCTCATCTATTACCGACCTGGCTAGCCCGGCCCCCCCGCAACCGTGGCGATTCTGGTTTGGTAATCCAAGGTTTCCGAAACTCAAACTCAAGCCCGTGAACATACCCCTTTTCGAAAAAACGCATCAGTTCCGCATAGACTCAATAGATTCCTTGATTTATCCTGATAAAAAATCGATGTCTCTTGTTGATATACTGTCTCCAGCGACACCTATCAACTTCCATTCAACTATTTCCTTCTCGGGTTCTCCGGGATTTCGCGATACACCAGGTCTGGATCCACACGAGGACTTTTCTGTGATTCATGAAAAATCTGATGGGGTGGTGGATGAGGGAGATGCCGAGAAGGTCTTCGCTTCCCTCCCGCCGCTCCTCCGAGGGCACCCCGATGTTCATCTCCGCAGCGGGATCATGAATGCTTCGCGCAAGGCCGCTGAAAACAGGATCAATGCTGAGAAAGCATTCTTTGTCGCCGACCTTGGCCAGGTGTACCGTCAGCACCAACGCTGGCTCCAGTGCATGCCTGACATCGAGCCCTTTTACGGTCTGTAGCCTGGTTTGCCTGGCATTGCTCGTTACTCATTGGCGTGGGGCGACAGCGATCAAGTGCAACCCAGACCCCTACGTGCTGAGGTTGTTGGCCGCGCTGGGCGCAGGCTTTGATTGTGCTTCCAATGGCGAGATCGCCAAGGTGCTAGCCCTGGGTGGCGTGGAACCCGACCGGATTGTGTTTGCCAATCCATGCAAAGCAACGTCTTTCATCCGGAGCGCTGCCAAGGTCGGCGTGGAAAAGATGACATTTGACAACGAGGACGAACTGTACAAGGTTGCACGTGCACACCCTGGGGCGAAGCTCATTGTGCGTATCCTCGCCGACGACTCCAAGAGTGTTTGTCGTTTTGGCGTTAAATTTGGAGCACCTCTGGAGGTAGTTCCCCATCTGTTGAGGAAAGCGCAAGAACTACACCTGGACGTGATCGGTGTGAGCTTCCATGTCGGGAGTGGATGCTATGATCCGACCATCTACGAAGACGCCGTGCGACGCGCGCGCGATACGTTTGACATGGGCGCGCAGGTTGGATATCAGTTTTCCCTTCTGGACGTCGGAGGTGGTTTTGAAGATGCCCACTTGGAGACGGCGGCGTCAGTGTTGACGCAGGCGATTCGACGTTACTTTCCGGACCGGACGGGTATCAAGGTCATTGCGGAGCCCGGGCGGTACTATGTTTCACGGGCATTCAGCTTGGCGACCAACATCATTGCCCGAAGGGCGCCGATGAACGAGGATCCCCCGGAGCAAGTGGAGTCATCTGATTCGAAAACCGAAGAGTTGCGCGTGATGTGTAAGTAGGGGGCTGATTTTGCTGTTTCTTTTTATTAACGTGATATGAATACAGACTACATCAACGACGGGGTGTACGGTGCTTTTAACTGCATCATGTTTGATCATCAAGTGGTAACGCCGCATGTTCTGTCTCTGAATGGGTCGTTTCATGTGCCGGAGACGGAGGCCACGTCGACAAGCAGCGTATGGGGGCCGACGTGCGATTCGCTGGACCAGGTCTGCAAGTCGGTGATGCTGCCGAGCCGGTTGCGGGTGGGAGACTGGCTCGGATGGCGCGACATGGGTGCGTATACGGTGTGTGCTGCGAGCCAGTTCAACGGGTTCGAACTGAGTGACGTGGTGTACACGACGAACAAGGGCGGGGAAGAAGCACGGGAGGTGCTTCGCCGGTACGCAGCCGAGGGCCACGGACACGGGGAGGTGTAAGACAGATGGTCGGTAGGAGGCGTGTGTGTGGTCGCGGTGTAATTTATTTAAATCGGGGACGACGCTGCGTAATGGTTACTCCGAGGTTGCAGCGGAGCCAACGAGAGTGAGAGAGAGCGGCAAGTCGGTACCGATGGGGAGTTGCTGGCATGTACGGGAAGCTGCATTTCTCGGCCGACGGATGGGAAGAGAGGGGGCGCGTGCTGGGAACGAGGTTGAGTCATCGAGGGTGATCGACGGTGCGTGTTGCTTCCAAATTCAAGGCACGCGCCGCTACGCGCTTCGAATCCGTATCGGGTTATATTGCGTTTCCACGACGGAGGTCAATGGATGGAGACCGTCCGGGCTGCCAAACACAGCCGGGGGGACCCGCCTGGGCAAGCCGGCCCTGTTTCAGCAGCGAGGCAGAGCGCGGAGGAGTGTTTTGGCCGGGAGGGGCCGGGATGGATGCTCAGCGCCTCCTGGAAGAAGAATCAGCCGGGGGTGGCGCGAAACCTTGTTGGCGTCGGTGGGGGATGAGCGGGATGGCGGGCCGATGGTGCGCGTGGGTCAGGCCGGTCAGGTCCCGGGGCGTGCCTGGATCTGAAATCTTGGCGGTGCCGAGGGAACGCAGGGCTTCGGTGACCCAGTTTCGTTCACGTTGCCACCCGATTTGGGTTTGTTGCTGTGATGCTGCGGTTGCCGAGATTATGTCACGCTCGATGCACTCGTGTCACACGAAACTTGTCACAGACGCGACATTTCCTCGTCGACGTGGCCCCGAGACGGTTGCGCTGCTAATTTTGCCGCGGAGTCTTCATTTCCCGGACTTCGCTTTACTTATACCCCCCACCTGATCGCACTCCCCGTCATGGATCCCTCCTCCTCCTCCCCCACCACCACCACCACTGGCACACGCTTCCGTCCCTATGCCAGCCCACATCACCAGGTCACAAAGGGCAGGTACATTACCAGCAACGATCCACGGGGCTACATGTCAGCATCTTCCTCCCTCCCCGTCCCCCGTGCTCACCTCCCTGCAGCCCCGTCTACGAGTACCCCCTCAATGGCCAATGGATCATGATGGACATTGATGACGGCTACATCCTCTGGACCGGCATCTGGAAAGGTGCGTTCCTGCCCTGTCCCCCCACCCCCGTGCTCATCGCGTGCACCAGCGCTCGGTAATTCCAAAGGTCGGTCCCTCCGCGTAATGTCCCATCCCCCATTTAGCCCTTTTCAGCCGACATCGTCAAGATGATTGATTCACAGCCAGACCTCGCTCCTGTCATCCGTCGGGTGCGCGGAGGCTATCTCAAAATTCAAGGAACCTGGATGCCTTACGAGGTCAGTGCCCCCCCTGTACATGCCGTTCGTTCCGCCCTCATCTCGCTTCCTCAGGTCGCCCTTCGCCTGTCACGTCGGTATGTGAATTCATTTCCACCCTTGGCTCCTAATTCACCCGCTTCAGTGTTGCTTGGCCAATACGTGACGACCTTGTCCCTCTCTTTGGGTAATGTCAACTCCTCCACCCTTCAATCTTCGAATTCACCGTCCCTCCGTAGTCCCACGTTCCCCGCTACTTGTCTTTCTCCAGATCAGGCCGGTTATGGCCAGGTCGTGTCCACCGCATCAGGACGCCGGCGACCTCGGCGGACGAATCAATCCGCAGCGCCTGTACCATCCACCTCGCTTTCCCAGCCACCCTGGTCCTCCACCATCCCCGTTCTGCCTGGACCTGCCGAACATGCTCCGCACTATCATCGCTCCGACCAAGACGCCTCTCCGCGCATGTACAATGCGCCATATTCTTATCTGCCTCCCCGCCAACTCCCCGATGCACGTGTTAATTCCCCGATGCAACGAGGTCGGCAATCGTCTCCCGGATCCACATCGCCGCTCGTCCACGAGCGCTCGGCGCGATCGCGCTATTCCCCCTACCCGAGCTCTATTATGACACAGCGGAAACCTTCCACTGAGTCCATGTCTCTCGATATTCCCTCCATCTCCCTTCATGATGCCGTATCGGATCCGCGGTCAGGCAACAGATTGCCTGGCGATGAAATCAAACTACCACCCATCCATCCCCTTGCACAACCGCGGCACGTCAGCAATACATCCTATGCACTACCACCCATATCAGCCCTTGAGGATCTGCGCGGCGTATCGTCGCAAGATTCTGCCGCCGTCTTGGAGCGATTAAAAATGGACGACACAAAGGCTGATCCGGACGACGCCCGCTGGGCAAGACACCGCTCGCTGTCCATGTCCGTGAGGTCTGTCATTTACTCCACCGTTCAAGCGCTTGACTGACAATACGCAGACCCAGCCACTCATTTCCGGCGCCTGCATCGTGGTCGAGTGACCCCATGCGTGCGAGAGCTCACTATGAAACTGCGACTGTGTCGTCGCCCGATTTCAGCCCCACCCAACGTTCTTCGCATGAGGGGAGCTCAGCGGGTGCGATCTCACCCATCTCTCCTGCAACCCCACGATCAACGGAGGGACATGTCCCGGGACTCAAAAGCCGCGGACGGTTGGATGGACCTGGTCAGGCGCCTTATTTATCCGATCACCCAGACTACCGCTTGTCTGTGCACCACCAAGGTGGGGCAGAGTACCATCGGATCTCTAATGAGGGCGACTATCATCGCAAGCACGCGGTGCTGACTGCAGGCCCAGACCAGCGTATTTCCTCTCGCCATGCGCCAGAGAGCGATGAAAGCGAGGTCGAGCGTTCGAGCATCAAGCGACCGATAAGACCGTGGTAACACAGCTGCCCTCCCCCCCAATGTTGCTGCAAGTTGTCGGCATCGCCGTCTGTATCAGTCCACCTTGTTGATTACCGTTGGTTTCCGGTGCCCTGTGACTACCTTATGCGCAAGTTCTCCGTTTTTACTTCCGCTGCTCTTTGTGCTTTCTTTTTCTTTGGATTACCCGACGAGATGCTAATCTATTCCCCGCACCATTGATTCCCCCGCATGGCTTGTACCCATTTTGCATCGCCGCACTTCGCACAATTCTCGGTCACTCGCTTTAATAGAGTGATCCTCTCTGTAATCATAATCGCTACTCGTCATATGCTTTACAAGCAAAAAACCTCGTTGGAGTCCGCTAGTTGTATCATAGGGAGAACATAATTAGGGCACATAAGTCGCTGCAGATTTTTCTCTAACGCTGACATTTCGTAATCTAAGTGATTTACACGCGATGACACGGTGAGTCAGCGGTTGGACCGCTACATGCAAAGTCAGAAAAAAATACAAACGGTGAAATGGCGACCGGAACTAACATGAGGTCATGGACGTCCGATCGTCCACAAGAGTGTATGTCCAATATTTACAGTTAACACGTAGGCCTTGGTAAATGGTCTCGGGCGAGGTCTGGAATGTGTTACGTTGCCCAGTCACGCAAATTTGTTTGTCGACTTGTTTCACCTTGATCACAAGGTTCGAGTTTTACTGTTACGGCCGAGGACTGGCATGTGGGCCGAACCTCGCCGTGCTGGGCCCCGATCCTCGCTCTCTGTGGCTTGTCATGACGATAAGGAAATGTATTGATGCCGACACGGCGACGTACTTGGAACGTGTTTTGGGACCATAAGGATGCTGGCGCAGACGTGTAAGGGAGACGACGGGGTTGACATCGGTTGACGTTTAGACTTCGGAACCTGTCCTTTTAGGCGTCGTGTCAAGCCTCGAGGTGTCATCGTCGTTCCTGCCTTGGGGTCGCTATGGGCTTCGGGCGCGAACGGGTGACTAGGTGCACATGCTAGGGTGGACGTAGAAGGGAAATTGGTGCTCGGGCTCGGAAGGGAGGGGAAGGGCACCTCGGCACCCCGATTGCTATATCCTAAGGTGCGAGATGGAGCAATCATTATGGATCAGTCACAGGCGTAGCGCTCCGAGTGGGAGCAAGACGGATCCGTCGGCGGCGATGTCGAACCAAGTTAGACGAGGCGATGGATATGCGGCTATGTGCTACATATTTGCCATCGGAGGTACTGTTGCTCGATCAAAAACGCGGGGCGCGGACAAAACGATAAAATGGTGCAAGCGAGGTGGATGCTGGATGGGGATGGAGGCGGTGCACAGTAGTGAATTCGTTTGCGGTTTCGTCTATTTTGGATTCTATTCTGTTTATGTTGCTCCGTGCTGAGGGGCACCATGTGCTGAGTGGATTCGAAGCGAGTCCCGTGCAAGCGTAAGCGCAGTGAAGCGAGATGTCGACGCGTTCCGGACGTCGAGGTCCAAAAAGGCAAGGGAAGTTTATACTATATCGACGAAGCGGATTTGGAACGTGTTTTAGATGCCGGGGAATACGTATGCCTTGCGTTGCATCTTCGCGGCGATTGGCTGGAAGAGGGGGCCTTTTCCATAAACGAGGTGATATGATGTGGAAGAGGAGCCAAGAGGTTCTGGGCCTGCTGACGTGTTTGAGGGGGCGTTGGGCGCTGCCGCTGGCGGTGGCAGGCGGTGGCACGTATGTCCATGCATCCGGCAGTCTCGCGTAACACGCGGGGACCGGACATCGGAGGCACGTGAGTACCGAGGAGCAGCAGGGGGAACGGAGGTGATGATGAATGTATTTAGCGTGATGGCAATAGCAATACCGAATATTCCATTGCCCATCTCATCTGCCGAATCATGGCGCCGGGCACTGGCGACTTGTTCCGATCATGGCTGGAGACGGAGAAGATGTGTGAAGGTGGTGTTTTGTGTCAGGCGCATGTCCGTGATGCGGCCCGTATCTTTCCGCGGGTAGTGTTCGATGGCGTGTAGGCGTCAAGGATAAGCACCCGCTGTCATGGCGTTGTTATGGGCATCCGCATGCAAAGGGACGGGTAAGAATTGATCGCCCTAGTGGCGCAACCGCCGACGGACGACACTGCAACGCCCCAACAAACTTGCCGAGGACGACGAGATTGTGCTGGATTCAGGCACAGCGGCGTAGGGCGTTCCTGTAATATCGTGGGCAAATACATATAGGTATGTCGTGAAACGAAGAAGGAAAAGGCTCTGTTTGAGAACGTTGGTGGCGCTACTTATGCATGTGGACTGCGGTGGACTCATCAGAAAGCTGGTCGGGGCACTGGTGCCTGTGTAAGCAGTTCGGCAACGTCCGAAAAACTTGGTTGCAGCACTTTGACCAGGGTCGCCCGAACAGATCATCGCCCAGCCATACCGCGCACAACGGGGACGAGGCACGAGCACATCGACCAACACGAGCAGATTCCCCTGCAGTCTCTGCGTCAACAGCAAACACCGTGTTCGCCACGCACCTTGGCCATGAAGTTCAGGTGCGGCGTAGCAACCCATTGGCAGGAACCTATTTCTCGTATTGACACCGACCAGTTCAGCCCTCAAGTTCAATGCCGTCGCCGACTGGTGGGATGAATATATTGCGTACGCATTGTCAGCTGCCATTCTCGTTTGGCGCACTTAGTTACGTTCTAGCTACGACGTCCTTAAGCGCCATATTTACCTGCTCGAAAAGGAGCACCACCGCCTCAGTCAGGCGAATATAGATCTCGAGGCTAATGAGCGGACCGCACTCGTGGAGCAGCCCGACTTTTCATCCATCGACGCTGTTTTCGTTCCGCTTCTCGACCAAGAACTCCACAAGATATCCCTCTTTTACGAAGACAAGGAAAAGGAACTATTTGACGCACTGCAAACACTCGAGGACCTCGTTACCGAGCAGGATGAAACTGGCACAGCGGCTTGGGAACACTACATGGATGATTATGCTGACGAAGACGACGAGGACGAGGACGAGGACGAGGAGCACGTAGGCGGAGACCATGTCCGTTTCGAGCACGAAACCCTCCCCAAGCGACGTCGGAGAAAGTCCAGCTCGGTCAGCTTTCGTCCCCGTCCCCGTGCTGGGTCAGGTAAGCCATCAAGTTCGAACTCCCCGCACCTAGACTCCGCATTGACATCTTGCGAGGCACGCGGAATGCCCCTTCCGGCCATCGTTGGAGCGTGTCCTCCACCGATAACGGTCATGATCTCGAGGCACGTCCGTCCACTTCTCGGCCGCGTGGCCACAGTGCTAGCAAATCACCAATGGGACGCATCGCTGGTAGACTCATGGGTATGAGGGATAGCATCACGTCGGTCCCGACGGAGAGTGTATGGACCGCTAAGACTAACTACGCTTGGGATATTCGTCTCTTGTTTAAGCGCAGGATCACTAACCTATATGTCTCCTTCTCCTCTTTGAAATCATACGTCGAAGTCAATTATTCTGGGTTTCGCAAGATATTGAAAAAGTACGTACCAAGTGCGTTCGCATCGATTCACCTTTTAACTTGGTGATAGGTACGACAAAGTCACCTACAACGAAGTGGGTCACCGTAGCATGTTCGCGGTCATTCACTTAACGCCTGCTATAGCTCAAGGACCGATACATGCATGACATAGTGGAATCACGGTATCCCTTCCTTCAGGACTCTAGAGACAAACTTACTGCCGCAATAAATCGCCTTGTCACGTTATACGCAAAATGTGTCACCGACGATGACCCGAGTGCCGCTGTACAGCAGCTCAAAGTCCATCAACGAGAGCATATAGCCTGGGAGCGCAACACCGTCTGGCGCCAGATGTTGGCGCAGGAGCGCCATGGAGCAGGGGATAACTCTGACTTGATGGGCGGGGGTATTCTCGTTCGAGAGGAGGAGAGTGGCCTTGTCGACATCCCTACACCGCTCGGAGGATTGAGGCTGAGACGGAAAAGGGTGTTCCTCACCATTGCACTCCTCGTCTTTATTGTGCTCATGAATACGGACGTCGTTAAGGATGGACCTGAAGCAAACAAGTGCTTCGCCATTCTGATCTTTAGTACTATCATGTGGGCATCCGAGGTCAGTGTGCGCCATGTTGAGTACAATGTTCAAACTGATAGTGTTTAGGCGATTCCGCTTTTCGTGACTTCGACACTCGTTCCATTCCTTTTGGTCGTCTTTAGAGTCATTCGCTCCGATGGTGAAGACCCTGTGCCACTGTCGACATCCGATGCAACCAAGTGAGTCACGGGGTTTCCACCCAAGTAACGTCATTGACGAAGGCAATTTAGACACGTATTTTCTGCCATGTTCTCCCCTACGATCATGTTACTTGTTGGTGGCTTGACAATTTCGGCCGCACTCAGCAAGACAAACATCGATCGGATGCTAATCACGCGCCTATTGAGCATGGCTGGATCGAAACCTCGAATGGTACTTTTGGCCTTTATGGCCGTGTCATGTTTTGCTAGCATGTGGATCAGGTGTGTCTCGATCTACAACTTGCTTTTAACGGAGACTTGAAGCACCCTTCAGTAACGTCGCCGCGCCAGCGCTTTGCTTCACGTTGATTCGCGTAAGTTGGCTAGTTGTGTTGCGGACGCTGTCTAATTCCTCGTACAGCCTATCCTCCGAACGTTACCTGCGAGAGCCCCTTTCGCACCGTGTTTGATCGTAAGCCTACTCTGTTAAGATAGACGGACCGACGTAATCCCCGCACAGTTAGGAATTGCGCTGGCCGCCAACATCGGCGGACAAAGCTCGCCTATCTCTTCGCCTCAGAACCTAATCGCCATTGGAGCCATGGAGCCCCAGCTCGATTGGGGGAGCTGGTTTGCGGTCGCACTGCCTGTGTCCATCATATCCATTCTACTCATTTGGCTCCTTCTACTCGTGAGCTACAGACCAGCGCGTGCGCCAGACGGAGGCGGAGAGATTGAGATAAGGGCGATCAGACCGACGAAGGAATCCTTCACCCTCAAGCAGTATTGGGTGACTATGGTATGTCTTGTGACGATCGGATTGTGGTGCATCGAGCACAAGATCGAATATATTATTGGAGATATGGGCATCATCGCTATCATACCCATTGTAGCATTCTTTGCAACGGGTGTCCTCAAGAAGGTATGATATGCACAATGGGGGCTGTGATATCATTAACTGATGCGTTGCATAGGACGACTTTGAGCAGTTTGCGTGGACGATCGTGTTCCTGGCCATGGGCGGTATTGCGCTCGGGAACGGTGTCAAGTCTAGTGGGCTCATGGATACCATGGATAGCGTGATTCACCGCATGCTCGAAGGCAGAACCCTTTACAGTGTCGTTATCATACTTTCTATTGTCGTCCTCGTATGTATCTCTTTAATATTTATTCATCGTTCCTTATGGTTGCTTTTCTGCAATAGGTGGTCTCGACGTTTATCAGCCACACAATCGCCAGCGTTCTCCTTGTTCCCATTGCACAACAAGTGGGGAAAAACCTCCCCGGTGGTCATGCTAATTTGCTCATATTCCTCACGGGTTTGGTATGCTCTACGGGAATGGGCATGCCGGTATCCGGGTTTCCGAATCAACTCGCGTGCGTGACATTTGATTTCGTTCGTGTCACACATTAATTGACATCATGGCGGTTTCAAGGGCAGCGCAGGAGGATGATCTTGGGCAAACATACCTCACCAATGTTGACTTCCTCAAGAATGGCGTGCCGGCGAGTATCATTGCAACATTGGTACATGTCCCGTTTGTTCGGATTTGTTCGGGTTGTCTAACGGACGTCATCAGGTCGTGTCTACCGTGGGGTATTTACTAATGCTGACGATCGGGTATGTGTCTTGCCTTGGTGGACTGTGACGTGGTTGACAATTCGGTGTTGATAGACTTTAACGTGGAGCCCGATCGCGCAAGTAATGATGTTAATATCATAATAATAGCCAGTTCAAAGTTGAGCGGGGTTTACATGAGCGATATACCACATTTATGTTGCACTTTGGGCCATGCGGGAAACGAGAAACGAGGTCACCCACTCCGAGTTGGATGTGGAGATGTGAGGTTGGGGTGTCCCATCACATTCCTGGCATGGTATGCCATCACATGAGATGCGTCACACGCGTCGCAATAATGTCATGTGTGTTCGAGTGTCACCCGAACCATCAGCTTGTCGTCATGCGGCTCTGGCAGGTTAATCCTGCATATCTTCTTAGCGCCTTTCGTGACTTCTATGACGAGAGCCCCCTCAACATCACTCGGATCTTGGATGTCGCACAAGACCTCAAGGTAGGAAGCAACCTGTCTTCTACTCCCGAATTGTCATCTGACTCGTTGCAGACTCTGGAAAACCTCTTGGACTCATGGCTTTCATGTTTGCTCTCGATGTCGCTGTGCTAGCATCTCGCCGGGAATATTTGAACCTTGACAAATGGCTTGCTGACAATGTCACGGTGTCGAGTTTCTTCACTCCATGATCCATTTCTCGGAAGTCAAGATGGAGAGCGAAAAGGCTCGAGGATGTTCGATCCTGCAGTAGATGGTCACACTATACCTCTCAGTCCGTAGATCATTACCATTTTCCTCCGTACTCTTCGAAACAAGTTCGTATGCTCTATTTCTTTTGAAATCCGCTTAACATAGCTGTCACAGCTCCGCCAAAATGCCTCGTGAGGACATAGATTATTGCCTCGGAGTCCGCAATGCTTGTCTACAAATTCATCCCCGTCTCATGAACCTCATCCCTGGTACCGATACTCTGGCTTTGCTGTTGTCAACTACTCGACTAAGATTGAGGCCGAAGTTGACGCTATATGTATGATGAACAAACGACCATCGACAAAGTTATTACTCTCCTCTAACGCAGCAAGGCTTTAGCGGACCCTAGAGATCACGAAAATTTCTCTTGCATGCTCCATATCCTCTTCGACAAGTACAAATTTTTCCAGTCCTATTATCCCGCTCGCGAACTCGCTATGACTGGTACCTCTTCGGCTCGATCATCCAACATCAATTAGTTGATCTCGTTCCATTTGGGATAGCGCTTCGTTACGTGGTCGACGCACTGAGCTGCCCTCCCAAGACCAACTTGTTCAAGTCTGGATTGCAAGCTCTGGCCTGGTTCGAGAGTCGCCTTTCGGAATGGCAACCTCTCTGCCAGGCTTTGTCCGCTATTCCCCACTTGATGGAGGCTTTCCCGGACCTTGCGGGTACTATTCACTACGCTCTTACTTCCGGCGAAGGGTCGAATGGAGACACGAGCGCCCCTCTCATTGACCTAACTCCGTTCTTTATGGCTACCCAGACATCATGGACGCTGAGATTGTCAAGTCAGCTGAGGAGTTATTGGGCAAAGTTTTATTCATCGTGAACAACCTTGCGCCCAGCAACCTTGATGCGAAACTCTCGGAGATGGGGGTCTACTTCGACAACACTCGTGCATGGTGGTTCACCAATTATCTAGTCGACCAGCGGGTTAGCGCGGAGCCCAATAATCATCAACTTTATCTTCCTTTTCTGGACGCCCTCGAAAAAGCAAAATTGGACGAGCTCATTTTGCAGGAGACACTCGTCAAGTCTGCCGCAATGCACGGACTCATTGCCCATGAACAGCTTTGAGCGTGGGGGCATCCAGGGCGAAACTTAAGTCGTGTCACTCAGCACTGCTGCTCCTACTGAGGCTTCGAGGGTAATCGGAGTGCATATTGAATCCATTTTGGCCAGTTTGGCCTCCAGCGTTGTTATTAGTTCCCAACTTGCGCCATTACATGCCAACCACTTGTTCAAGAGGGCTGTTCAATTGGCCATTGATTGTTCTATCTGCGAGGTACGTGGTAGTCCTGCACCGTGGATATTTGCCTTAATATATTTCACTAGATCATTGTCCCTGTTGTTGAGCGCTCCATCACGATTGCTGGTATCTCTATCCGAGAGCTTTTTACCAAAAGATTTTGCCATGGATTCTAGCAAGGACAAATTACACAAGACTGGTTAGGGCTAGTTTTAACACTGCACCTCCTGCCAACCTTTTGGTGTTTCTCCCTGACTGCTTTTTGCCTTTGATGTTGTTCATTATATAGAGTATGGGAGAATTATTATTACAAACACCAAACCAAACTATGGACCAAATAAGATTGGGATATCATCAATAGACCCATTGAGATATCAGGTATCAATTTCCTAAGAAAACGGTGGTCGGAATAATTTATTATAGATCTTGCAAGATAGTTGGGGGGAGAGTTAC
>JBBPUA010000192.1:0-26903 GCA_038094355.1 Afroboletus lepidellus | reverse complement strand
TTTCCTCCGAACAGATACAATTCTGAATCGATTCATCCGTGGTGCCATCCAGACAGGTCTTTTTGCCGACATCTTCTCTTTGGGTGACCTGATCACTTTTGCTGCTTCCCCGGACAAGAATTTTTTTGCTATTTTCGGCATACCCCTTGGTCGAATCTACACGAACGTGAGTGTCATCACAATGCAAGTCCTGTCCAATAATTTGATCATACTTACACTTCAAGACGCTCATGGATACCCTCCTTTCTCGCGAGATGCTCATAGTCAAGACGGATGGTGTGGTTACAGTTACTCGTGCCATGCAGGTAAGCTCGCTCGACTACTGCTGAATGTTCAGCTCTTTGATCTGATACCTGTACAGGTCGATTCTGTATTCTGGCCGCCTAATGACTCACAGGCTATTCCGACAGTCCAGACGGCAAGGTTCCAGCTCCCAGTATAAGAGTCTACACACGGGAGGACCATCAATCATTCCCACAGTGTACGGCTGGTTTCGGGTGTTATGTTGTGCATCGTTGTTCCTGACTGTTTCGTCGCCACTTTCCCCCCTCCTTTTGGTAGGTATTTGGACCGACCGGCGTTCAGGCTACTAGTTCGCTGAATACTGGGACTGAGCCACCTTGATGTATTTTATCACTAGATACATATATACTCACATAGTTCCTTATCAGAGAGAATACAGGTAGTGGATGGTACTGTTAACAGGCACGCTTTGCGGAATGCTAAGGTTAGACGAAAACATACACACTGAGAAAGTAGAGCTTTAGACAAAATCCATAGTCAATTGTCCCAATGACTCGCAGGTCAGTGCACTGAATCAATCTGACCAATGATTGGGTGTCAATAAGGTAATGGTGATGCGAAGACAGCCAAGTAACTGACCATCACGCTCACATTAGTCGTGCCGTCTGTCCCTTCCTTAAACAACTGGCAAGGAGAGTCAGGCGTACTTAAAAGACACGATGAGGCGCCAGAATCCGATTTTAGTATTAGGGCCTGAAACGGTTACTAAAAGTTGGACGGAGTTGGAGCTATCCACAAACTTGAAGATAAGACTCACTGATGGCGGCCTGCGGTGGCTTCGCGAAGTGCACTAGAGTCGTTTCGAGCGCAGCCTTGTGGCACGACGCTTTAACCTGAGACGTTCTCTTGAACCTGCCTGTGGGCCGAGCAAAAATGATTCAGTGCAGGCGTGCCATCCACCCTGAGCATGATGAAGGGAAACCCGTCAGGTGTGGACGACCGAAACATACCAATCCTGGATGAGAGGGTCGGACTACAGTCACTCTGCAGGTCATGCGAATGACATTCGGATCATAGATCGGTGTACCTTGTATTACTACCAAGTCCGATGGCAGTGTCTTTGACTTGGATTAGGTGAAAACTAGATTCTCAATCGATAGTCTACATTGCAAACCGGAAACTGTGTACTGACATGCATGGTCATCCACAGACGAGCGTACAAAACTCAACCGGCGGAGGTGCTGCAAACGCTAAGGACATGCGCCGTCATTGTTCCAAGCACCAGAGAGACCTAAAACGTTTGGTATACGTCATCTATTGTCGAGCGATTCCTCACCAACCTACCTCCAGGAACCTCGTCTTGATTCCACTGATTCGCAACCCAGAGATTACCGCTGCAGGTAAGTAAAGTCAGTACCCAATCAAATGAGATGCCCAAGGTCGGAAATACGTAACTTTATTGCCACTGACATACTAGAAAGAGCAGAGACAAGCGTGATAAGCGTGGCTATGCGTATCGTCGAATGGGTGCGTACTGCAACGTTGTTCGTCCATACTGATACGTCAGCACAGTTACCACTCCCAGACGGTGCGATCGTCGCGGGGGTGGTGGACGAGGTTGTGGAGGTCGTGGCAGAGGTGGACATTGAACTCGTCGAAGTTGTATCCGAAAAAGTTGTAGAGGTTGTGGTTGCAGTGGGTTCGAAGGTGGCGTTATAGGGGTCGGGGAGCCAAACATAGGCCAAGTGTTTCCACGGATGGCAGTGATCCATGAAGAACCTACGTGAGGATACTGTCCAGCGAACGTGTTTGTCCTGACTATTCCAAGGGATCCAATATGCAGCTCACCTTCCAGATCATACATCCGCAGCTGTGGCAAATTTTCCGTTGGTTATTTCTTTTTTTTTTGTATGATACACATATTTGAGTACTCATACCACCCAGAGGAAGAAGCTTGTGCAACACAGGAAGCAAATGTCGACGTCGACATATCCATTGTAACAATGGCGTCTCCAATCGTCCCTATCACAAGCTTATTAAGATCGACACCATTGGCTGCAATCTGGAAAAGCGCGGTCTCGGGCCAAGATGACGAGGAGGCGGTAAGAAGACCAGAGTAAGTAGTATATTCTGTCACTCCCTCTAAACGAACCCAAGGTTGACCTTGTTGACTTATAATAATAAACGATCGACTTACGATTATAGAACTAGTGATCGTCAAAACGCTATGTCAGCAAATACTTGGATGACAGGTGACTAGATATACTTGAACGTTGTACTGAAAAGAGGGGTTGGCCGAAGCATGGAGCATGTCATAACATATCCAATTGATAAGATTACCAACGCTGTTGTGCACTGCTCCTCCACTCCACACGTCTGCAGAGAACCAAGGGGCGGCGGCTGCGGAATAAATTCTAGCCTTTATGCCCCTTTTAATGTGAAAGGTGTACTGTCCTTCAAGTGAGGAAGTTGGGTCCGAAGTTACTGAGTTAGGGAGATGAGCCAAGGTTCAGCAGTACCTGCAGAGCGGTCAAATGCTGGCAACCGAGTGAGCGCTTGTCTGTCCGCCTCGCCAAAAGGAAAGCGAAATAGTACTTCATAATCAATGTCGACTCCTTGAAGACCATATTGGAGTACCCATGAAGCCAGATTGTTGGCAATAGTAGTGGCATCAGCTCCAGTTGACGTCGGTGCGTCGGTTGACCCGAATGCAGACACAATTAGTGAGATTCCGGCAGCATTATACACCTGTAGGTACGAAGCACGCTCGCTGTCTGTAAGCTCTTCCCACCCTGGAGCCATATCTGCAGCTCCAGATGTCAACCGGGAAAGCGGGTGCACTAATGATGGGTTAGTCTTGTAGGATACAGCTCCGAGAAGATTTAATAGACATTGTAGCTCTACGTTTGATTAGTGTCAGAACTGGACGAGAGCCAAGAACATGCTGTTTACCAGAAGTTTGGAAGTAGTTGGGAATGGATAGGCCCAAGCGTCATTATAAACGACGAAGTACGGCGAGACCGGAGTCGTTCTCTTGAGGATGTCACGAGCACCAGGACTGAGACTTGTTAGCTTGTCGATTGGTGGGACAGTAAGCACCAATCCAAGTAACGGAGAAGCTATCAAGACAGCGAAACCGAAAAGCAGGGACATCATGATGGTAATACGAGATCACACAACACCGTCCTTCCATGTTATATAGAGATAGAGATCGCCAGCGACGATTATCACGCACAAGAGATCAAACCTGTGGCAGACAGACAAGAATTGCCACGCTCCCCCGCGCCAGAAGTCTGGTAATCGTAGAAACCAGTAAAACAAGTCCCTTCAATACCCATCAAAAATCAGAAATAAAGCAAGTATATCGCGTGTCTCACCACAGAGAGTAAAGGATGTCTGCATCATCGCACACAAAAGGCACAATCGCTCGCACCATCGACTGAGAGGTGGGTTACCGCATGGACTAAACCTGATCTGGGAGTTGAGTCCCCTGCGAGGACCTATCAGTCTCTGGATGGAAGCGACACCAGACCACATACCCACATGGTTCGGAACGTTTCAAAAGCTGTATTATAAGGACCAACAAGGTGTGGTAGGTCCGAGTTGGCCTGGGCTAGTAATGTGGCGCCCGCAATTAACGGGGCACACTACCATTCTCAAATCAAATTATTCCTCTGCAATATTGCTGGGTCGAGATGGTGCGTGGCACTCTGGCTGTCGTACACAGTAAAAATAAAGAACGACATGAATGATACTGGTGGTCTTCATGTGCAATCACCAACTGAGGCAAGCACTTGGGAATCGAAGCTAAAAAAAAAAGTAAAGTACACGTGATAATGCATAATTAGTGCACCCACCTCGAAGTTAAACGTTGCTGTAGGTAACGGTCTCAGATCCGGCCCAGAATATGGCGATGATGGCACAATATCGCAGTCAAGCCGACTGAGTGGTCTCGCCGGGCCGTCAAGCCGCACGGAGGCTGCCACACCACGGTAGGACGGTGTCTGTGAAATCCCACTGTAAGTGTATCTCTGGAAGGGATGGATGGTGGTCATCCTTGAATGTTGTGCTAAGGGAATAGTCAACCAAATATCAACACCCTATGCAGAAAATGCCACGATGCACCCAAACATTCAGATTACAGACCCGTCCTTGTAGATTTCTCTATGCCACGAATACCACGTGTTTGGGCTACAGGGTAGATTTCAATTATCACTTAAATTTCAAGGCCAACAGTTCATGACGACCATAACGACGAGTCAGCAAAATGAACCATAGCTCAGTGACGACCACATTGTTAGCGAGCCGCTCGGCGGCCCGCAATTAATTTTGCACTGCTCCTCATGATCATCCAATGCACATATTTTGATAGTGCTCACCTTCCAGTGAGGACGCTCATGCTCGAACCGAGCAGGGAAGGGGTGACAAGAGCCGCGGTAACACTACCAAAAAAGACCGCATATAGTCGATGCCAGCTAACCCGCTAAAATCACTGGCTGTCTCTGCATCAAAAGGTTTAGAAATGTACAGTATATGCAACTCAGAGTGGAATTCTCAGTACAGTCGAATGGCGTGCGAATGATACTCAACATTGCAAACCTATTGCGAACCAAGATGGGGATGGCGTGACCAAGATACAGAAGAGTCTAATTCTCCAACGCCAAGTGCATGCGTCACAGATGTGGAGATTGGCGCTCCTGTGATAAAAAGAAGCCGTGTAAGACTAAACTCCTAGATGTACAATGGATGTGCGGAGAGAGCATAAGAAACTCACTCTACACCTCCACTGGATCTGCTCCATCAAATCCTGCTGCATCCTTCCTCAGCTCTTCGGACCCGTCAGGTACGACATCCATCAGTTCCTCTTCCTCAGTTTCGTCGTATTCTGCTGCATCCTCGACTTCATCCACCATTTCAGAAACATCGTTTCCGCCTTCACCCTCACCAAGATCCTCGTTATCTCCAACCAACATACCCATACTAACATCATGTTCAGTCGTGTGAGAAACTGGCGATAGGACAGCCGGCCGAGGTTGAGTAGTAAATGGGGGCGGTAACCCTGCTTTCCCCTTCCCTTTTGACCGCGGAGCTGATGATATACTCTCGCCTTCCTTTGCTTTTCCCTTGCTCAAACTGCCACTGCGATCGACGGCACTCTTTCGATTCTTGTCCCCCTTGGTATTGTCCCTGTAGACTAACTTGGAATTGAGAGGAGCCATGGGCGAAATGAACATAAATTACTCTGGAGTTCATTCTGCAGTGGGTCAACCAAGTCCCCGAACTCAATCATTTCTAGCGCCTTGAGCACGTCAGAAGCGGAAATACTCTTGTGCTGTTTGGAGAGGGCTACGTCATGTGCACTAACGCAACAATGGTCAATGTCGCATACATATTGAGAAGCCTCGACCTCACGTTGCGGCTACGAAATCTTTGAGCTCTTTGGCAGGATGTCCCAAAAGGTCACTCACCCAAGTAGTTGATAAACACTGTCGACCCCTTCACGAGAGATAGTACCGTCTCCTTTTGTAGTTTGGCGTTGTCTGGGATCTGCGAGGTGTGTGAGCGCCATCAAAGCAGCCGGTGTGAGAACTCGCCGCTGATTTTGCGATCTTCGTGACGAGACTCTTCGGCAACTCAAAGTTCTCAATACCCTCCGAAACAAGATCCTGTTGGGCTTGAGCAGATATTGGACCTCCGCTGGCATCCTTGCGCGGCATGTTGTCGCGTTTATATTGAACCGATGTGCTTAGTACTTCAAGGCAAGAGTGCGAGGACGACTTGTAATACTATACTATTAGTAATAGCGAGTGGCCGCAAGCCCGCAAGAGTCACGTGAGGGCTGGCCAACGCATGTTTCGACTCTGGTGAGCCCAACTACGATCACTATCTGAAAGCACTAGGTCTTTGCAAATAAAGTGAGTGCCCTTCGTCATATAGTTTTCCTTGACCTTTTACGTGTGTCCCAGAAATCATTGAGCTGAAATACATGTGGAAATGATGTTTGCCAGAGGACTCCATTTACTACTTTGGTTGTCCCTTATTCACTGCGTAGGGATATATTTGTTCACCAAGGGGTTTCTCTTGAGCCGGCTGTCTCTTCCAGACAGGAACGAATGCGATCACGAAGGGTGTACCTCACTAGCAACGCACAGAAAAGCCGTCATACTAATAATCGATGCTCTTCGATTTGACTTCATATCCAGCCATCCACCGCAACCCCCTTCCCCATACCACCATAATATCCTGACCCTTCCTCGGGAACTCACTGCTGCACATCCGCAACACTCTTTGATATTCAATGCCCACGCCGACCCACCAACTACAACACTCCAGCGTATCAAGGGTCTCACAACTGGTTCACTTCCAACATTTGTCGATATCGGAGAGAGTTTTGGAGGTTCTGCCATTATTGAAGATTCACTGTTACACCAAATCGTAGCTGCTGGTCAGAAGGTTAGCAGGGCGGCCCGCCTTCGAATTTCTTCTGTCTAAACGCCTCCAAGGTTGCTCTCGTAGGCGATGATACATGGATGACTGTGTTCCCTCACATTCTGGATCACAATATGTCCTTCCCCTTCGATTCATTTAATGTCGAGGACCTGGATACTGTTGACGAGGGGGTTATCTCCCACCTCTTACCCTTGGTGAAGAGTCATTCGCACTCTTGGGGCCTTGCGATCGGGCACGGCCTAGGTGTTGATCATGCTGGCCACCGCGTTGGCCCTGAGCATCCAGTTATGAAGGCGAAACTAGAGCAGATGAACGCCTTCCTCTCAGAGCTCGTCACGGCCATCGATGAAGACACGTTGTTGGTCGTACTTGGTGACCATGGCATGGACCGTGCAGGTAACCATGGAGGGGACAGTGTCCTAGAGACGATGTCGGCTGTTTGGATTTATAGCAAGGGGGTGGCCTTGTCGCAGGGCTCGACATCCCTTCCCGATGGCCTCGTCCCCACTACCCTATTTCCAGGAGAGACTATTCCTCATCGATCTATTCAACAAATTGATCTCGTCCCGACGATATCGCTCCTCCTTGGCCTCCCAATTCCGTTTAACAACCTCGGGAGCGTTATCCCAGAAGTCTTTGACCGCGGAAATGACAATGCAGGGATCCAGACTGCCCTCAAGCTCAACGCTAACCAAATCAAGAAATATTTGGATACTTACCACTCAAGTCCTTCCGGTGGAGAACTTGATGCATTCTGGCCTCAACTCTCGGAGCGCTGGTTGGTAACACGCTCTGTTGTGTCTGAAGATTCTCTTCCCGCTCTTTGGGAGTTTACTCGTCACTCGTTATCAGTTTGCCGATCGCTTTGGGCGCGGTTCAGTCTCCCACTAATTTATGCTGGTCTTATTATCATAATCCTCAACATTGTCGCGACATGCTACGCATACCATTTAATTGGCGAGGATGCCGAAATTTTGGAAGAGCGTCTCTTAACGGCACTACCCAGTGCGTTCAAAGCCGGTATTATTGGGCTAGCATTGGGTAGCGTAATTTATTTCCCCCTGCGGAATCTAATAGAAGGCGTCCATCTCCACCATGCATGTGTTTTTGGTGGCGCATTTCTATCTCTGTTGGCATTTGTGCTATCTTACCGGCCTACTTTTCCCCTTGAAGAGTTGACCTCCGCCCCAATCATTCCTATCCTCCACACACTCTGCTTTGCTTCCAATTCTTTCACTGTCTGGGAAGACTACATCGTCCTATTCCTCAGCATTTCATCACTCGTCCCGATTTTCTTGATCGGATTTGCTGCGCCAACGCCACGCCTTCGATATCGCATCCTTGGCTTTTCTGGACTCTTTACGGCTTGTGTTAGGCTCATGGCGATGAGTACAGTATGCAGAGAAGAACAACACCCTTATTGTACTGTGACATTCTACGCTTCCCCCGCTTCGACTGCACCCCCCGTTCTCGCCTTGCTCATCGCGCCACTATTCGCCGTCTCCGTTCCACTTGTCATCCGGTACATTCTGGCCATCTCAAAATCTGAAAAGGGCTTGGCAGGACTTTGCTTTCCTTGGGTGCTTACGTCCGCTTTGCTTGCCGGGACGGGCTTTTGGATCCTGGAATGGATTCACTCGACGGAGTTCTTTGGAGACGGCATAAATGCCTTGTTCCGAGTGATACGGACGATGCTGGCTCGGCTATGTTTTGTAGCAGTTGCATTTGGCGGAATTTCGTTATGGTGGGCGTCACCTGTTTGCCTCGACATCAACACTGAGGGGCAACCCTCGGATGACCAGGCATCCCAGAACCAACGGGGACAGAAGACAAAAGTGACCGTGCTTGGATTCGCTAATGCGTTCGGGTCGCCGTACTTCGTGCTCTGGACAATCGCCTTGTCTGCTGTATGGCTATGTACCCAGCTTACTGGACAGATAGTCTTGGGGCTCGCCACTGTAGCCCTGATGGCCCACCTCGAGGTTGTCGATAGTGTCCGGGACGTCCGCGGACTCAACGATGCACTCGCGTCGAACAAGCGGGGTGCGCCTTCGGATCTCAACGCACTCAAGCGAGAGCTCTCGTTCTCAGAAGTCGTTCCTCTTGCGCTTCTAGCGGTCCACACATTCCACGGGACAGGTCATCAGCCTACGATACCCTCGCTACAATGGAAGGCGGCCTTTATCTTCACTTCCACGGTTTTCTTTCCCTTTTCGCAGTTAACGGTTATTACCAACACGCTTGGGCCTCATTTCTTGATGGGTCTCGCTTCACCGCTCCTTGCACTCTGGAACCTCCCGCCATTGCCTCCTCCACGTGGTCTAGCAGCCTCTTCACTACGTGCTGGCCTCGCTATGATGCTCTATTTTACGATTCTTCTATTGGGAAGTGCCGCATGCGCTGCTGCCCTGAGGAGGCACCTTATGGTTTGGAAGATATTTGCGCCGAGGTATATGTTCGCTGCGATCTCGCTTGTCGCCATTGATTTGGGTGTGATTGTTGGCATTGGGATTGGTGTTGGTAGGGTTCGAGAACGGATAGAAAGGGTCTTCAGGAAGATGGCATGACCGACGCGAACCTTGATATACTGAAACGACTAGCGGCTCTGTTAGTAGATTCCGTTCTGGTCTAGAATCTAGACTTCTCTACTTCGATTGCTGAGCTGGTCCTGGTTACGGCAGTAAACTGGATGAAACATCGGTGTAAGTATTTCCCCCGTTCGGTGTGGACAGTTGCAACGTCTCCTCGGGGCTGGAGCGGCAATGCCATTACATACGCCGAGTTCCATGGGCCCCGGTGAACTCCTGCGGAGCGTCTGCCAAGTTCTTTCTTTCCAACACCTCTCGCTGACAGTCCTTCAAGGCTGAGCCCTCTCTCCAACCTCTCATCACCGACTGGGACGATGAGCGCGGACCCGACGTCCTCCACGACGATGAGCCTCCAGCTTCCCGACCTCTTGTCCTTCTGTAATGTTTTCGAGCTGCGGACCAACAGACACTGCAGGGCGGTCTCCACGGCTTCTGAGAAGTGGTTACTAGAATCTGGCGTTGCACTTTCCTCTATGGCGTGGAGTGCTGCGAAGCCAGGGCTGTTGGCGGCAGCCTGCCACCCCAGCGCAGACCCGACACAACTTCGTTTCATTGCCGACTTTCTCAGTCTGTTCTTGCACCACCGCCTTGAGCGACCTATATCCCAAGCAACGCCCCACCCGGAGGATGCCGATGTATTTGCGCTGTGAGTGTTCCAACTGCTTGTTGCCTTGGTCGCGATGATATCATTAATGACGGGTTCGTTTCGTGCCTGGCGTTCATTTTTTTCCCTCCCAACGGGCGCAATCGATTACTGATAGTCTCTCGGACCGGTTGTCACGCGCAGCCTATAGGCACCCCGGATGGTACATGCGGTTCATCAAATCTCAACGTTGCTACCTCGAAGCAAGGGACCAACTCTCCAAGAATGATGCAGAGGGCATCCTCCCAGATCTCGAGTCCTTCATCGAACAGAGACGGGACGCGTCGGGGCTACGTATGGCGCTGGATATGGTGCTGTATGCCGGGGACGCCAATGTTTCCGACGCATTCTTTGGGGACGCTTTGCTGGGGAGACTGGTAGAGCACGCATGTGATATCGCTGCTTGGTCAGGGGTAGGTGTTGGTTCAACCGCTTCTGGTGAGCGAGGTTACTGATTCGGACGTTTCCCTGAAAGGACATCGTATCGTGCGCAAAGGGCGTACCCCCGAAGAACGAGGCCAATATCGTCACCATCCTCATGAGGGAACGGAGCGTGCCATTGGAGTGCGCCGTTTCTGCTACGGGGACGCTCGTCAAGCAAAGTGTGGAGGCGTTCGTGGCGACTGAGGAAGCGCTCCTTTCCGTGCCTGACTTCGCCGCTGATCACGAGGTACGGCGCTACCTCCGCGGACTGCGAGAATGGATTGCCGGTTTCATTAACTGGCTGTATGAGACGCACCTCTTCCTGGGCGAGAAAGGAAACGAGGTGAGAGCGTTTGGATGGGTATTCATCCCTGTCTTGCAATGAGGTGCGACACCAGTGATATTTTTGGAAAAGACGGCCATGATGATGTATTTGTTCGCATGTTGTAAAGCCCACCGAAAGAATTTCTTGAGCTTGTGATCGCATGCTGTTCGCTACTTACACTTTCCTGATCACTGCATACGGACCCTCGCTATCCCATACAGACGTCATTACTATATATTTTGTGGGCTGATTAACAGCTCCTTCCTCGTGCGTCCTGGAGACCTTACTTCCTTTGTAGCATACGTAGTTTATTTGGGGCCCTACGATACTGCTTGGTTGCCGTACACGATAGTACCCACGTAACAAGTCATAAGCGCAGCCCAAGTGATGTTGGTGGGAATTACGGTACATATTTTCGCAGCCATTCTCGCCGGAACGTGTTCCGAACTCACCTCAAGATCTATTCATGTCCTTCTGAAAGTGATTATGCATGGGAAAGCTGGGCTGCGCCGTCCTTCGATGAGCACTAGTCCAATACTCTCACATTTCTTGTTTCACTTTCCATCTCGACCTCATTTGTACTGCACGCAAACATGCCTTGGAACTCGATTGGTATGAATTCTGGTAAGTGGCTTGCTCTCCGAATTCTGGTGCAGTGCTCAATTGACTCGGAACTCGTTCGGTTACCCAGGGTATTCTATCCCCACCATCGCATTTGGGACATGGACACTGGGCAACGGGCAGAGTTCAATTGATCAAGTGACACAAGCACTGGAGAATGGATTCAGCCACATCGGTCAAGTTTGGTCCTTCTAAGAGAACACAAGTTCTTATCATGTGACCAGACACCGCGCAGGCCTACCGAAATGAGGCAGAGGCTGGTGTAGCCTTACGAGAAAGTGGTCTTTCTCGTGCAGATGTCTTCATCACCACCAAGTACTCTGGTACAAACGGCTTGGACATTGATACGTCGATTCGCAACAGTGTTGCCAATGTGAGCTGTCGTGGAGGCCTGCGCGACCGTGCCTGACGTCAATATCTGCAGCTTGGGGTGGAATATGTTGACTTGTACCTCATTCATGCCCCGAGTCTTGCCGTCCCCGATATCCCCACCGCTTGGGCCAAGATGGAAAAGATCAAGGAATCCGGTTTGGCGAAGTGGATCTTTCCAGTACCCCGGATATCTCTTGCTTATGAAGATCCATGAAACTTTTAGGAGTATCGGTGTCAGCAACTTTGACGAAAAGGATCTCGAGATCCTGCTTGCCTCGGCTAAAATCAAGCCAGCAGTGAACCAAGTCTGTATTGTGGCACGGCGTTTGAATCCTTGCAGTCTGACCTTGCAGCATTAGATCCTTTTGCACCCCTACGTGTACCGCCGTCAACTTCCCATCTTGGAATACGCAGCAAAGCACGGAATTGTGATTGAGGCTTACAGCGCTTTGATGTCCGTCACTCGTTATATCGCAGTTTACCTGTTGTCTAACTACTGTTGCACATCGACAGCCCGATTACCCACCAGCGCGGTGGACCACTGGATGCCCCTTTGTATGCAATCGCTTCGCGGCTCGGGGCTACAATGGATCAGGTGCTACTGGCATGGACGAAAGCAAAGGGCGCGGTCGTCGTCACGTGCGTCTTCATTAGAATGCTATTATCTCTCATTAAGTTTTGCTCACGTGTACCAGCACTAGCTCGAAAAAGACTCGTTTGCAAGGTTACCTGGCCGCGGGTGAAATTGGTACGGCCCATTTACATTTTTCACTTACTGTTCACGAATTTCAGTTTGCTAGAGTTAACACAGAAAGACATTGAAACGATCGATGCTGCGGGTGCGATCGGTGAGAAGCGTTTGAACACGAAAGTCACTCTCAGAAAGTTGGCGATCGGCGGGTTGTTCGGAGCTGCGGTGTTTGCGACCTGCAGTTACTTCAATATCCGTATTTTCTAGTATGTGTATGCGTAGCGGTAGGAACTTGAGATGCTCCCGTACCTGATGTGACAAGGCATGGCGATTATCTGGGCGTAGCGAGGTACTCGAGTGCTGCGGGCGATCTCCATATATATCACATTTTTGTCGTGGGCCGTAGTGAGAGTCAACCGCGGCATAATCTGCAGGGTCTGCGGGTATACTTAGTCGAAGGACCTCGAGGGTTACCCGTGTACCAGTCAGCGGCCTGAGAAGGGTTTAGACTTGCTAGAGAAAGGAAATAGTCAGGGACACCACTGGCACCACGATTAGCATCTGTCTACAGGAGCTACGAAAGTATAATTTGGGTTGATATCAGCGGAATGCGCCCAAACAGGAATGCTTTTTTGTGGATTCCAACGACTCGCGTGAGGTGAGGCAACGCGAGACATGCAAGTGCAACAATAATCACACCAAATAGTAGGAGGGTAAACGATCATCACAGAAAGAGTTGAATACACCGAAATGAGGGCGACAATGGCATGTGTTGGGGAGAGGGTAGTGGCATTCCGTTGGAGCTGAGGAGAGGGTCCATTAGATGGATTTCCGGAAAAGGAAGGTGGCGCGGAGGACATGACGTCGAGGGTGCTCGGTTATGGAACATGTTGAACAACAATGCTCAAAGAATGTCAGTCGTTACGAATCGTCTGACCAACCTCGTTCTCTTCTACTCTCTTTGCTGCAGTTACCCAGGCTTTTTCAGGCCCACCCGCTGGCTGTCGCTGAGCCAACCATCTTTTTCTTGCACTGTGCTCCCAAGGGCCTACCCATCGCTTTACCTTTTTCCACTTCAGACACAATCGCCACTCAACGCTCCGTCCTCGACTGGCCCACTGTCATATGTCACCGGGGAGAGTCAGACAGGCTGATCTTTCTTATCAAAAATAGCAGCTCGGCTCGTCCGAGTGCTCTGATACCGAAGTTAAACAATGTATGTTTTGTTTCCTTGTCTGGGTGCTTTGAGTGACTCGCTCATTATTTCACGACCATACAATGGCGACCCACAACCATCGATTGCCGTTTGTGCCTACTAGCATGACACCTTCTCCGGGAACGTCTGAACACTCCGATGAATTCCGTCCCGCTAGGGGCACCGCGCCTAAAAGCGGCGCGAGAACACCTAGGCACGTTCAGTGGGCAAGCGGTGATGCCGTTCGGGTTGGCGGCGATCCCCAAACCTCACCTCGAGAAAGCATTCATGAGCTTGACGAGATGGGGCTGGACGTGCGTTTACGCATTCCTGTCCTTCCGCTTCGGCAGCGCTGAGCGTGATCTGCAGCCCGACGCATTTGAGACCCTCAAGAACGCCTTGGAGAAACATCGGTCGAAGGAACATCTTCCACGCGAGCCGAATCAAGAGAGACGAACACTGGCGCTCCCCCAAATATCACCCCAACCCGCCGTTGCACCTCGTGCGACAACCTCCGTCCCCACTTCCCAATACAGTCCATTTCCGAGTTCCCGTGTTGGGATGTCAGCCTCTTCCCCACCTCACGTGAATAGCGACAATCCTTACCCTCCACCCTCTCCTCAAATACAAATCGAATTACGAGGCGCCGGTGGTTCTCCAACACAAGCCTCGCCAATCGTAGACAACATGAATTTCCGCCTTTCATCTTCCACGCTCGTTGCCCAACACACGCATGATGTCCCTGGTGAAGTTTGGATAGATCCACTAGAGCGAGAAGGATTACCGGTCTTCGCGCCAATACCCGACGCTGGAAACCAAGGAGAAGCAAGTAGCGGTCTCCGAAGGAGGTCGACTTGGGCGCGAAGAAGCATGGATGATACCCCAGTTTCGGGGGAGAAGCATATCGAACGGTTGGCGGAACACCAGGCCGCTGGAGTTGTGAGAGCCCATACGAGGCGAGGCTGGCGCTCGCTTCATCGCTCTCCAAACGAGAAGAAGACCACCAGGTCGAAAGGTGCCCAAGGAGGGAAAGTCATCGTGGACCAAGGCCGTCGAAGTACAAATAGACGAGGTAACCGCCTTACTCACTCTGATGCGGAGAACGATCCCGATTTTGCATACGGAGAGTTTCAACGTCCAGGTCGGGTGCGTAAAGGTGTTCCTGGTGGTTGGTTGGCGCCAGTTATGCACTTCTCTCACGTGCATGCTCGGCACCATTCCGAGGACTACCACCGCGGTCACCCTCGTGGTCCTAAGCTTGGTAACGGTGTACTCAGTGCCCTCCTGGCACTCTATGGTCATGATCACGAGAATGACGATGAGGGGAGCGCGAGCGGGGCGAGCACTCCCAGCAGACGGAGTCACACCAGTTCCGACGCTGGAAGTGAAGGAGGCATTCTACCGACACCGGATCGACCCTGGGTATCTGATCAGGACAACATTCATGACCGCTCTTCCCCGAAGGAATCGACAAACGGGAAAGACGAGCGTGTAGGGAAATTCGGTCTCGGACGCTCCGTGAAGGTTGGATCCGCTTCATCTATCCTTGCCCACCTCCGCACCGCATCCGTCACAGCCCCTGCGGCTGCAGCCCTCATTGCTGGAGCGGGTACACTCTCCGGAGCAGCTGCACCGCAACAGGCTACCCTTGCACCGAATTTGAAGAAGGGAGGATATAATCTCGCGAGATACTCTATGGAAGAACCCCAAAAAGGTATTGCGAGAGTTCCAGATAGTGTCGTTCACGGCTTTCGCAATAGAGATCCTGGCAATGCAGTCACTGTGAACGAGGAAAAGGAAAGCGATTTTGAATCACCCGAAACACTTGGCGGCACCGTCGTAGGGTCTCTGACTCTGGGCTCGGAAGGTCTGGTGGACAGGCAAGAGGGCCATGGTTACCCTGTGGCCACTCCTAGAGGACCACAACGCAAGGGATGGACTGGCAGGTTGAAGGATTTGCCGTTGGGGATGCACTTGTCCCCAAAGGTGCTATCGCCATCTCACTCTGGTATTCACACGCCAGGCGGGAGCGGGTCCGCGACACCCGAAACTGTGAGCCCAGGAGTTACCCCTGTTGACGAGTTTGGCGAGAAGGATTACTTTGACCTGAAGTATATGGAGAGGGAGTCCCGCCGGATCAAAGAGCGGGAGAGGGGAAAGCGCAAGGAAAAGGAGAAACTAAGAGCGAAGGAGAAGCGACTCAAAAGGAAAAAAGCAGAGGTCTATGTGCGTCACCCACTTTAACCTGTTTCAGAAGCTGACCGGAACGTTAGATCACAAAGCATGTGGCTGAGATTCTTCAGAGACAGGAGTTTATCATGAAGCTTGCCCGTGCCATGATGATGTTCGGAGGTCCTTCGCACCGTTTGGCGTCGCAGATACAGAGCACTGGACATGTGCTGGATCTCGAACTCAGCTGCATGTACCTGCCGGACGTGATGCTTATCTCCTTTGAAGACAGCACCACTGGGACTAGTAATGTCAAGTTCATTCGGCAAGGGAGCGCCTTAGACCTGGAGAAGCTTGGGGAAGCGTATTCATTGTACTGGAGCGTGAGTGATGCAGCCATTTGTGATAGCATCTACGCAACCATCCTTTTAGGTCATTCATGACAATATGTCGGTTTCTGCTGCATCCGCTTCCTTGGATATTCTGATGCGCAAGAAACCTTTATACAACTTCTTACAGCTGACAATAATTGGCGGAATGTGTTCAGCTTCCATATGCTCCGTCTCGTTTTCGGGGTCTTTTATCGACTCTCTCGCATCAGCGCCTCTGGGTGCTCTCCTGGTTGCGATTCAACTGATTGGAGTACGCAACGAACTGTATGCGCACGTTTTCGAAATCACTATTGCAACGCTGCTGAGCTTCTTGAGTGCTGCACTGGCTTCAACCAAACACTTCTGTTACTCTGCCATTGCTAGCAGTTCGGTGGTGTTGATCCTGCCGGTAAGCGGTTACAGAAATTTGTAGCAACATAACTAATGGGAGCGCATACAAAGGGCTTTATTGTGCTTAGCGGGTCCCTCGAATTGTCTTCTCGTTCTATGGTTGCTGGTGCTGTTCGGTTGTGTTTTGCTCTGATGTACTCGCTTTTCCTGGGCTTTGGACTCGCGATCGGCGCAGAACTGTACGAGAGCATACTTGGGCGGTCAATCATTGGGCCAACCGACTACGCGTGCGTGGATTCTCATGATCCAGCGGGACCGTGGTGGCAGCGAACGCCGAAGCTATGGTGGGCGTTCTTGACAGTCCCGATGTATTCGCTATTTCTGAGCATGAGACTAATGGCCCCATGGTGGAAGAAAGAGATGGTGAATACCTGGATCTTCCCGCATATGTAAGGACTGACTCACGTGCATAGATTATACTTATCGCGGTCTCGTGTATTGGTTGGGTGACGAACCATTTCGTGAGTACCAAATTTCCGAACCAGAGCGACATCAGCGCAGCGGTAGGGTAGGTAACATCAATTGATGATGGTACGCGTCCCATGCTCATGAGCATTTTTAGCGCCTTTGCGGTCGGCTTTGTTTCCAACATCTACGGGCGCTTTTTCAGCGGGAACGCTTTTGTTATCATGGTGGGTTTTCCTGACTTGGACGCTAGAGCGTCGTACGTATGAATTTCCACAATCAGATCACCGGCATTTTGTTCCAAGTGCCTTCCGGACTTGGGAACGGAGGTCTCCTGAACTTCGTGTCCGACCAAACGTCAGGGTCGTCCTCGTCCTCCACCTACCTGAGCGGTTTCCAGACAGCCTTGCAGTTGATTTCCGTTGCTATCGGACTTACCGTCGGACTCGGTATTTCTCTGGTTGTCGTTCACCCTGTGCAGAGCCGTCGGCGTGCAGGTGGCATGTTTAGCTTGTGATGAAAAGAAGATGAGCCCTCCCTTGCTTTTAGAGCGATTTAATTCGTTTTGTGAATTGTCTTTTCATGATTTCCTGACATACAATCTGGCCGTTCTATTAGCCTCGGTCGTTTCAGCAGCACTCTTGCTTGATTAAGGGACTATTTCTCTCTCTCTCTCTCTCTCTCTCCCTTCACCTTAGATACATACATGTACATACCTTGCAATTCGGACGTGTGTTTTCGGACTCGTCATGCGAACGGTTCGCTATGCGCTTACAAGCAGCGAAATTCCGGGCCATGTCTATATTTTATCCCCTTGGAGTTGCGCAGATGGGGTGAGGATGCTCCCCTCTCATGTCAACAAGAACAGACATGCACTGTGAATGTGTCATTGCAAAAAACCTCCGCTCTCTGGTATGGCGTTTTGCTTACCGTGGTTGGAATCGATTGTATCACTGCCTTGCGGATACTGTATGGAACGGTAAGATGTCAGGCCTCCTCGACTGATGTTTCCCCGCCGGTTATCATACGTCCTGTAACAAGGTGACTGAAGTAAGCAGCTCGGACCGTACCCACAGTTGACCTCTAACACCGGGGCTAGTGCGCTAGTGATCATGCTAGTACGCGCGAGTTTCAGTTGGTTGGTGTTCAAACAACCACATTAAATCCACGTTGACCTCCTATCAGAGAATTCGTGCGAGGGTGCTTTAGACTGCGGGATTTGCAGTAAACAGTAAGATTTTCTCAGTGGATATTTGCCACTGCTTCCACTGCCCGAAGCGCCGTGCTCTACATAGTACCAAGCGGTCAGTAAAAATTATAGTCTCCAAGACTAGTCCCACCCTTAGGTAGCAGTAGACGGCCATACAGTTCCGGGGCCGCCATCTGCGGCTGAGTGTATACGTTAGCCACGCCAGCCATCGGATCTGCCACTGTTCTTGATCATCATCCGTTCTTTCAAGAGTCATCTGGCAGCCTCTAATATATCCTCGCCCAATAACTCTGTTCGCATGCTCTGCCGCCTGCTACCCCAAGTTCGTTGCACATCGTTCACACGCGGTACCTGAGGCCAGGCACGATCCTTCATCTGACCCGGTTCAGCGCAACACGTACATATGGGCGTCAGGGGTTGAAACGCTGATATGTCAGGTACTTACGTGGGAGCCATTTCAATTTGCGTCGCAGACTTTTGAATACGTAGTCGGGATGGGAGGTCTGTGGAGGAAGTGCCTGTCAGAAGCATGAAACGCATGGACTTCCGAGAATTTCCGCAATCATTTCCCATCTACCCAACCTAGCCCAACGTGGTTATCGCAGGCTGCTCGTGTTTCAAGCGGGGTTCAACAACATGTGCTTTGTGAATGTGCTACATCCTCTGGGCGGCACAAAGAGTCGAAGAAAGTAATCACTGCAAGGAGGATTCAGAGTCACGTGAGCTATTTAGTTCCCGGCAAGCAACAGCCGGCACCCGCCGCTCATCAACAGCATCACGGGTGGAGCAGTTGACTTGAAGCGCTGGCACGGCTTATCGCGATGTATGTGCCATCCGCAGCAACCTCTGCAACCATTTGCGTGGGCCGGCTTGGCTGTGAAGGTTTTGGCACCGGTAACCACAGAATTAGCGATATTATAGAAAGCTGGACTAATGTCTTTCATCTCGTTTCACCTCACTACTCTTCTGCGCCATTGTTCTAATGGCCATACCCATTCGCTATGTGCTGGTAGTTATTTGTCTTTTCGTGAGTGCCGTCTATCCCACCGCTTCTCAATATTCAGACCCACCCTTCCAGGCAGTGCTTTTCGTCTCGTTTAGAATTCATAATGCCAACTTCCCAACCTCTCTAAGCTTTCCCGGAAACTCTAGTTATGATTCCCCTCCCCTCGCCGATATTACACCACACGTTGTTAGTATCTCGGACGTTACCTCGGACGTAACATCCAAAAGAGCAAATGCTTCGTTTGTTATTCTTTGCCGAAACTCCGACCTGGACGGGGTAATCCAGAGCGTTCGAAGCGTCGAAGATCGGTTCAACCGCGAGTTCGGATATCCGTACGTTTTCTTAAACGAGGAACCTTTCAGCGACGAGTTCCAAAGGTATGTTCCTTGAGTTAGATCGAAGGAGATAGTGCATAGTTTTAAATTTGCCTTACGAGGCGCGTGTCGGTCCTCTCGTCTGCGAAAATGGAATTTGGGATTATACCACATGATCATTGGTATGCGCCGTCCTGGATTGATGAACAAAAGGCGGCAGATACTAGGAAGAAGATGGAAGAGGCCAATGTTATCTACGGAGGTGTGTCATGGAAGTTCGCATACCCAACCATATACTTATCCCCTGCAGGTAGCCTTCCTTATCGCAATATGTGTCGGTTCAACTCCGGTGTGAGTGCAACTGTACGATGGCCCTAAGGTGCAGAGTTAATTTCGGAAAGTTTTTCTTCAGGCATCCACTGCTTCAAAAGTACAGGTACGAGGATTTGGTCATACATATCTTCTCTTTTTCAACCGATACCTCTAGGTACTATTGGAGAGTCGAGTGAGCTTCTCCCTCAAAAGTCAGCGAAACTGGGCCTGACGAATGATTCGTAGGCCATCGGTCCGTTTTCATTGTGATGTTTCCTCGGACCCTCTTCTGTTTATGCAGGATCATAATAAGACGTATGGTAAGTTCGGTATATTATCGCTGCAAACGTATTCTTGATCCGATATTGAATCACAGGCTTTACGATTTCATTGTATGAATTCCAAGCCACAATACCCACTCTATGGGATACGGTGAAAGGTAATTCTGGCCCTATGTCTTGAAGGGAATGTCGCTAAGATGTCTTCTGCCGTTTACCGCATAGAGTATGCGAGGGCACACCCGCAAACAATCCATCCGAACAACGCCCTCGAGTTTATTTCTGATGATAGCGGAAGCAATTACAATCTGTGTCACTGTGCGTAGCTCTGATCCCTTGCTTTATCACGCTTACCCCAAGACAATGTTAGTTTGGTCCAACTTTGAGATCGGGGACATGGACTTTTGGCGAGGGGAGATATATATGTCCTTCTTTGAATTCCTCGACCAAGCTGGAGGTTTTTACTATGAGGCAAGTTTCCGCTCTTTGCCATCAACGCACACCGCCGAGCGTATGGTGGCTGATTGATCAACGCAGCGTTGGGGAGATGCACCCGTCCACTCCATCGCCGCCGCTCTATTTTTGCCTCGCAGCGCAATTCATTTCTTTGATGATATCGGATATGAGCATGCACCGTTTACGCACTGCCCTACCGACACACAGCGCTGGGCAAATGGGCGATGCTCGTGCAACCCTTCGAGTAGTTTTGACTATGATGGCTACTCCTGCCTACGCCGGTGGGTTACCTTATAATGATCCCTACTTGACGTTCCACCCGCGCTCTTTTTCGGCACCACCTGCAAACCAACCCAGACGAACTAACTGACCACTCACCTACATTATCGTATTGCAAATCTGATAGACTCATCATTTGTATCAAATAATCACTCATTCAAAATTTCTCTTGTATTTGCACTGAAAGCTTCCGATCATTCAGCTCAAGTACCATCGTACATCGTTGACCCAGTACTTTGGCTGTACGGATCTACAACGAACACACTAGGCTGACGTATCGACATCTCGTTGCGTAGTGGTGGATCTAGCTACTTCATCTGGTCCCCGAACTTAGTCGACTAGAAGATGACATTTCGTCAAAGCCAACGATACGCAACGTAGGCTGATTTGCACCATATCTGATCACACATGAATACCAAAGACCCGGTGGTATATCCCACGGCCACTTTACTTAGGCTTTACCACCGCTCCGCGCGGCGGGATCCCAATGCAAACCCAGCCATAAAGGTCATGGGCTGGCCACCAGGAGCAACCAATGCGAAATCCACATTCCACTTCAGTAATAAATTTGCACTTGGGGGATTCCTGTTTCCGGAGCTGTCTATTCTCGCACGAAAATGCAGTATACAAGCTGCGCAAATTGATGACGAGGACGGCACCAAGACACTGAGAAGTACGATTCCGCCGAGTTGTCCTGGCTACGTTTGGGCGGGAACCAACTTGCCTCGAAAACAAAAGTGGCCACAAAAGAAGATAAGGACGCGGACACTGTTTTTGGCGAGAATACTTGTACCTATGCCACAAGCGGTGCCCTGCCCAGACGGAGTGACAGGCGACTCCGGAGAACGGCCAAGAGAGAAGCTGGGTTTGGAAGTAGTATGTCTAGAGCCAGGCACCGGAGACGGACCATTCATGTATTGCACTCGCTAGGCAGGGATGCCGACTTGAAGGACAGAAGTCCAAGAAAGCAGTGCTATTCGCTGACAAGATCAGAGGTAGACTACATTGCGCATGTTGTAGTTGCTCGAGCGCTTGTGGCATTACAATATTCTGTTTCAATACCGTGTGTCTTACTGGCAGACAACCGAAAGAATGCCGTGTCAAGTGCTCACCTGGATTGGTAGTGGCAATACCCACGCTCCTTCCCAGCGGAGGTTTCGAGGATGGCCCCATCCTCGAAAGAAGGAGGGCGACACGTTAATTTAATAATTTAGCTCTGTTTATGTAAGCCAGATTTATCCGAGGCTCATGAACCTCACTCGATCGCAGTCATCGCCTCTGCCCTCAAACGACGCTGGGCGACACCTTTTCCTCGTGAAACTCCTTCAGGCGATTCAAGGGAGAGATTGTAGAAAAGATGAGTTCATTGGCGTTCTTGGTGACAGAGTTACAGGTGTGGCCTGCGTCGGCGCGTTTGGCTGATGGATTGAATGTCGCTGACTTCCTATCGCAGTCTTTAGCAAGCGAATCCCGGAGAAAACACCCAGAAATACGCGAGGTCAGACAACTTTTGATGTTCCTGATCCTAAGAGCAGTACTCACGCTCGGATAGGCCGCGGAAAAGTCGCTCGCGATCCTCCGTTCGTCCCCGGAGCAAGCTACAGCTTCACTCGCATCTGGTGGGTCCGTGGCTCATACGCCTTTGTTTTCGTTTTTGTTGAGCTCATTCTTGGAAGACGGTGCACAGTCCGATGACCTCCTACGTCCAGTGTTCATGGGATGTGCTACCAAGAATGCCAAAGTCGTCGCGATATCACTTGGGTCACTCCAGCGGCTCATTGCGCTCAAAGCGGTTCCCCAGTCTGCCGTACCTCTGATCATCAACATTATGAGCGATGCTATGAGTCAGGGTGTCGACATTCAGCTTCGTATTCTACAGACACTCGTCTCGCTTATAACAAACTTTCCTTCTGTTCATGGTGGGCTACTGGCAGACGTACGTTTTTCTGTCTTGATATCAATAAAACACTCTGACGTGATGTACAGGCACTCCTTTTGTGCTTTAGACTACAAGACTCTCGGATTGCGGTCGTATCTTCGACGGCTGCTGCTACTCTTCGTCAACTGGTCATGTTTGTTGTTGACAAGATGGTCGAAGAAGACAAGCAGGATTTGGTGAATCCAAAGCTTCTTGAAGATGTGATTCTACCCGACGGAACCACCGCCGCCCTGGGTCTGTTCTCAAGAGACACGTACGCTGTCTTTGAAGACTTGTGTTTACTTGCCAACTCGGAGAAACCCCACTTTCTTAATCTCGAGTATTTACACAAGACATTCGCGCTCGAACTCATCGAGAGCGTTCTGACGAATTATCATGAACTGTTCCGAAAGGTATGTTCGACTTGACTCATTTCGGCATTCATCGTTAACCACGCCGCAGCACGAACAACTTTTGATGCTCCTCAGACACCACCTTTGCCCGATGTTGCTCAAGTCGTTATCAGACAGGACTGTATTCCCTTTGACACTGCGATGCACACGTGTTGTGTTCTTGCTTTTGAAGCAATTCTCGTTCGAGTTGAAGACGGAAGCGGAAGTGTTTCTTATGCTACTCATTAGGATGATATCCGACGATACAGACTCGACTCAGACTGACCACGGTTCGCGCCCGGTTTGGACTCGGGTCCTTGCCATGGAGATCATGCGAGGGTATTTTCTAGTCTATTCATCTGGAATTCCTTCCAGTTGACGAACGGATTAGCCTTTGCAGTGACGCGGAGTTGATTCGGAATATCTGGGATCGCTATGATGCTGAAGAGTCTGGGTCCAAGGTCTTTTCATCGCTGATCAGCTCTTTGAAACGCTTGGTCACCGAGAAGCCTGCTCTACTTGGAGTCAGTTCTCAAATGATGGGGATTGGAACGCCTCTACATCCTGAAAGTGCATCGAGCTATGGCCTCGACGTCGGAGGGGTAGCTGGGATGGTAGCGAACGCCGCTGCTACTGCAGCCAGTGCAACGGTTTCTGGCGTCGTTGGGATGATTGGTGCTGGTGCTGGTTTGAGCGCGCAAACCTCAGCGATGAAATTACAATGGTACGTACTCGTTATGCTCTTCGCCTGGTACTCGAAATGAATGGCGTTGTAGCATAGATCAGCTAGACAAAGCTGACTCCCCTCCAATACCAGAATCCTACGTCTATCTCCTTGGGGTACAGTGCATCGTCTCGCTCTGTGAAGGCTTTGCCTCTTTCACTGGGCCTCTGTATACTTCTGTCATGGTGCAACGCCCGCGCGCAGCCGGAGATCCTGTGGTCCGCGCCCCGCCAGCCCTGGATTTGGCTACTTTACCTCTTGACGAACCTGCGACACGACACCTTTACATCGTTCGGTCGATGGTAGATAACGGCTGGCCAGCGTTACTAGCGGCTTTGTCCTTTATTATTTCTACCAACCTCTCTGATGAGCTTTTCGTGGACGTGCTCACTAGTTACCAAGCAATGACAAATGTCGCTGGGATGCTCGCATTGGCAACACCTAGGGACGCATTCCTCACAAGTCTCGCCAAGTTTGCCATCCCTTCTCGCGTTGTCGCCAGCTTGGAATCGTATGTCGAGCCTGCAACGCCCCGTTCTGGAGTTTCGATTACGGAGAACTTGGGATTGACTGCCCCAGTACAACCACCAGGGTTATCAGAGCGCAACCTCGTCTGCCTGAAGGTGCTGGTATCGAGTGCGCTCTTCCTCGCAGGCAGCCTCGGAGAAAGCTGGTACGGTATCATGGAAGCGCTGCAAAATGCGGACTATGTTCTCACCATGAAAGGCTCGCAACCTTCTGCGAGACGAGGAAGCACGTTTACCGGTCCTGCCACACCGAGCCGGTCGGTTTCTGTCTCCGGAGGTGCGCCTGAGGCGGCAAAATCAGCGCATCCGCCACAATCTCCACGACATCCCCTCTTGGTGGACATTGACCCCGAGAATGTGCAGCTTGCGATCCAACGTCTTTTCGAGACTTCCAAGAATTTGGAGGACTCTGCCTTTCAAGATTTCGTCAACGCGTTGTGTAAGCTGAGCTCGGAGATGATCGGGATGCAGTCTGATGCGATGGGGACGCTTGGCGAGGCAGAAAGTACCGATGAACTCGCCGCTTCTGTTTCTTCTATCGCTCTTTCTCCTCGGAACGATCTTCTTCACCGGAGGCGTGTTAGCGGCATTCATTTACCCAAAACTTTGGTGAGCTTAGTTTGTGTATGTTGACGAGTTTAACGAGCTCATTGCAATTCGGTCCTTCAAAGCGTTCGGGTGACTTTGGGGTGGAAAGACTAGGCACAGTCGCCATGCTCAATATCCATAGACTCATTTACAGGGCTCCAGAAGTCGCTTGGAACACGACCACCGGGCATCTGCTGTCCGTTATTAGCCTACCTTCTGCACCACAGGCTATCAGAGTGCAGGCAGCCCGCGTCCTTGACGAGATATTAGTTATTGTTCCTCGCAATTTGTCGGGCTCCGGGGATATCCAGGCGACGGCTCAGCATCGCGTGTTGGATGTTCTCTCCAAACAGATCGTCCCCGCCTCAGAAGGCGGTGCCGCTGGTACCAGCACGAACGTCGAGTTACGTCGTATGGGGCTCGAAGCGCTACATCAAATACTTCAGGCATCCGGACACACGCTCGTCGTCGGATGGGGAAGTATATTCGAGATGCTTGGCAGCGTCTGTAAACCACCCGTCCTCGCGCGTATGACGTCGAGCGACTCGGTCAGTACATTGTCGTTGCAGGATCATCGCCCCAGGCCCCTTCTCCTGGGGTACAACAACGAACGTGGATACACGGCCCTCGTCAAGATCGCCTTTCAGTCTCTGAAGTTGGTATGCGACTCGGTGTCGTCGCTGTCCCCGGAAGATCTTCGCCTATGCATCAGCACACTGGGTCAGTTCGGTCGACAAGCGGATACAAACATCGCGCTCACCGCGGCTGAGAGTTTGCTTTGGAGCGTCTCCGACTCGATACAGTCCAAACGAAAGGATGTGGAAGAGGAACCCGAGTACAGCACGTTGTGGATGTTCCTCCTCCTCGAAGTTCTTGGGCTTTGTACCGACGCCCGTCCCGAGGTTCGCGTCGGTGCCATACAAACACTATTTCGCGCTATGCAACTCTACGGAGCGACGCTCAGTCTCGAAACGTGGAACGACTGCATGTGGAAGATCACGTTCCCGTTGTTGGATGCGATCTCAGTCGAGACGCGACGGATTTCCCCCGAGAACGCCGGTCCATCGCACCCATCCGGACAAACCCCGGACCAAGCCTGGGATGAATCGAAAAGTCTGGCGTTGCAATCTATCGGGTCGATCATCAAAGAGTTTGTCGTGTCCAAGATCATGCATCTCGAGACGTTTTTAGACGCATGGAAAGTGTTTGTCGCGCACGTTGAGGATACGGTTCTGGTGGACCGACGACCGTTAAGTACGCCCGCGTTGCAGTGCCTCGACAAGGCGATCGGGTCGCTGAGTGAGGCCACGGATGAGGCGATGCAGCCCCGCGTTGCAGAGGCGCTGGAGTGTACATGGCAGGCTTGGAACGATATCGGGGGTGCGGTGTTGCAGGGCGGGGGTGGCGCCGGCGATGGCGCTGGCGCTGGTTTGCACCGCGCATTCACGCAGGAGAGCTTGGTGGCATTCCTCGACGTCGTTCGCACGATGCGGCGGATGAGTCGCGCAGAGTGGTCCTTGGCGCGGTTGACGCGTCTCATGGAGATTTCGAAAGGTGCGTCGTGGACGGTCGTTTGTCCGTCTTGGTTGACGCACATGACAGGTGTCCTCACGTATGCCCACTCTCCGGATTATAGACCGGACGCGGACGCGCTGACACCGGTGCAGGTGAGTGGACCAACGACGGGTCGTACCGTGTGATATTTACGGGATGCCACTAGGCATCTGTTATCGACATTGTCCAAGCCATCGACCTCTCCGAACCGGGCGTACCCTCACTGATCATGCGCGACCTCGCCGAGTTCAGCTCGCTCGCGTTCCTTGCGGGATTCCACACCCCTGCACCGTCGTCGGCGCCTAACACGCCCGTGGCACCTGCTCCTTCGACGCGCAAGCAAGTCACGTATATCGGTTTAACGAAGAAGACGATGCCAGTGCTTGTTGAGCTGTATCTGCGATTCAAGGACAATGTTGAGATGTACACGGACGGGAC
>JBBPUA010000191.1:0-26919 GCA_038094355.1 Afroboletus lepidellus | reverse complement strand
CCATCAGTGTCTCCTAGGTCTCCACATGGGTCGATTACGAGATTCGTTCACCCGGCCCAGCGCCGAACAGCATCATCCTTGCCTCACAAACGCCATCTTCCTTTGGGCATGTTACATCTCACGACCGGGACCGCTGAGCGGGCATGAATCACACTATCTCACTCGTGCGCTCGAGGGGCTCAGCGAGGCACTTCAGTACAACAACCGGGTGCTCGACGTCGTCCAAGCTTCGTGCCTTTTGTCTCTCTACTTTTTGTCCAATGGCCGGGCATTAGAAGGGAGCTACCACGCAGCTGCCGCCGCGTCGTTGACCATGCAGTGCGGTCTTCATGGGGCCATGATGAATCGCTCAGTGTTCGAGTCCACCGGAGTAATGGCACCCTTGCAGCTTGAGCCCGCAAAGGACGCTGTCGAACAAGGAGAGCGAATATTGACCTTCTGGCAGGTATTTGCTCTCGACCGATGTTGGTCTGCCGTCCTGCAGAAACCTCCCACCATACCAGACGCTCCCGAGGGGTCCCTGTCTATCCTCATGCCGTGGCCACAGCGTATGGAGGAATATGAATCAGTCAGTCAATCCCGTGTCACCCCGATATCTGTTGCTAACGAAGACACTATTCAGGGCCAAATTGACGATTTCCATTCCTTTTCGGCTATCCGATCCTTCTTTGATGGACGGCTCTCGAATCTTGGAGGCTGCTTCTCGCCGCTAGCTCTGAGAGTAAAGGCATCCGCTCTCTTCCACCACGCTAATGATTTGGCAGCGAGCTGGGATCAGCGTAGGCGGCTCGACCCCGCAGGCTACCTGCACTCTTCTGATGATTACTCAGCACTCTCGCTCTCAAGTGCGTTCATGGATGACTTCCAAACGCTGGAGCACACCATCGGGTGTTTCCTTTCCACGCTCATCCCCGTCCACCAACTAGACACTACCATTCCCGACGACAAGCATGCGTACATCGCAATACACACACTTGCTCACGTTGCGATGATTCATTTGTACTATCCCTTTGGACAAGAAGATCCGGTCGCGTATGAGAAATGCCTCCGGGCGGCGCGATGTTGTGTTTCCATCACCAAAAACATCGTCGAAGCAGATTATGAGTTCCTTGACCCGATTCTTGGAGTGAGTCTATCACTGCCTTGCTCTCACGCGCGTCTCATCGAACTCCTTATAGCCTTGCTGGACGACCGCCATGGACACACTGATTCGCGAACTTAATTTGATCGAAACATCTTGGCCAATCGTCAATAGCACCGAGATTCGCAATGAAATTGGTTCGCTACTGTACGCCATGACCAGCCTCGGATCGCGGTTTCCGTTACTTGGCTACTCGGTGACCAAGGTGCAAAAAAGACTCTCGGGACTATAATCTGTCAGCAAATCACCTGCCGCCTTTTTTTCGTCAATGCCTGGATGCCCACTTGATCAAATCGCTCGATCCTTTGCTCCGTGGACTGTTTTGCACGTTTTGTTCGAACCTTTGTTCGTTTCTTCTGGACGTCGGGGACGTTTACGTTCTGGATTCTTTGATTCAGACAAGGACAACTTCCATCGTCCTGTATCATCATTATCACGCTCGTTACGGTCTTGCACGTACCAAAGGACGCTTTTGGACTCCCACCTCTGACACTAAAGTTGGACTCTAAATGGACTTGCCATCACGGACATCGGTTTCTACCCTTGAAAATCTGTTAATCGTTACGCTAGTCTATATTTTTATACGTCGTGCCATATCTTTTACTTGCTTGTTTTACTATCACCCGTGACGCCAGGAGACGCGAATCCATTGAACGATCTTCGTTCGGACTTGGACTTGCTTTTATGCTGGTACATTATTTGTTCCATCGGCTACCTTTGTACGTGACATACCTGCAGCGTAATCCAGCGGACAATCCGATCTAGCCGTTAGTGCTATCTTTTAGCGAAATAGGCGTTAGCGTTTTTTTTTTTTTCGAATTCATTGATCGCAACAGAGAAGTTCGAATCCACAAGAGTTGAGCGAAAGCACCGTCGTCGCTTCACTTCTCGCGATATCGCCCTCGCGAATTTCTACTACTAGCAGGACGACTGATAAATCGATAGCTGCTTAGCGGAGTCGTCGGCACATGGTCTTGGCATCAGTCAAGGGCGCCGCACCGCAGTACGTAACCTGAGCAGGTCTGCCACTAAAGGCTTGTCTTTGACACACCACTTACCGTTGCTCCACCCCAGCTTATCGATAACCAGCCTGATAAACGGGCGGCTGTTGGCTGTCTATCTCATAGATTGAGGCTGACCTTCCCAATCGGACATGTCTCATTTAGATGACTCCAACCGCCCTGGTGGTTCCTCATCTTCCACCTCGAGCGATTCACCTTCCAATGCGTCTCTCGTCGATGCAATAGACGAAGCGCCAAGCGCAACTCGCGACCATCGAGTGCCGTCACCATCGAATCTACCCGTACAACGCCGTCGACCGCAAGGGTTCTCCCGCCACCCCCATTCGCGCGCACTGACTACAAATAGCGGCCCTTGCGCGCCCGCATCTACACGCTTGTCGACAGGCCCTCTTTCGTCCCACCCGCCGCGCCAGTGGTCACTGTTCGAACAGCTCATGGAAGACGGAGGTCAACTTGCAAGTTCGGATGCCGTCCTTGCCGGCGCAAGCCGAACGCCGGCGGAGGCGCTTTTGCAGAGTCCGTCCGTCGTTCAGTCGCCGGTTGAAGAGGCGCCTAGCGATGCCCAAACTGTCACCGCCGTGTCAGCGCCCTCACGTGGCCCGGGCGCTGAAGATGCGTATTCCGAGAGCGCCTCGGACGAGGAAGCGTCTTCAGAGGATTCTGAAGAATCTGCCACCGCCCCGCCACGTTCCTCCGTGACGCGCTGGAAGTCGTTGCGGGTGCCGACGATACCCCTTTTGTGGAAGAACATGCTCAAATGCTCTGTAGCCTACTTCATCGCGTCGCTGTTCACTTTCCATCCTTCTCTATCTCGCTTTTGTGGGGACTTGACGTCCTATGGATCTAGTGCCGATGGCCCATACCCTTCTGCCCACCTGATTGCAACAATGTAAATTTTTCGTTCTTCTTTTCTTCGCGTGTTGACTTTGCGCTAGTGCTGTGTATTATAACCCTGCCAAGACTGTTGGGGGGATGTTCGAAGCCAATTCGTTTTGCCTCGTATCGTGGTTGTATTCTGCGCTCATGAGTCTTAGTGGCTTGGCCTTGTTTTGGTGGCTCGATCTGCAGCCGGGCTTGCAATTATTGGCCGACATCCAATTGATAATATGGGTTGGGATTACGATATGGGGACTAACGTGGATGAAAGTGTGGATGGCCAAGCCAACGTTTAACTCGGGCAAGTCGTTCGGATTTCGGCCAGGAATGGTCAATGATTCGATCTTTTTTAGCATGCTCAATGTCGGCAACCGTTTTGTTCATCGTGTAAGTACTAATCGTTGTACTATTCTCGTGCCTTTAGGCTGATCTTTGGGCTAGTGTGGTGCGGGAGGGCACCTGGCAAACTCTTCTGGCGATGACGGCTATTGTGCTCGTTGGCATGGCAATATCGAACTTGGTCTGTTTCTCGCTCTGGCCGCAGAGCGCTACCTATAATCTTCAAGTCAACATGACAAAGACGCTGGACTCGTTCTCCACCTTGCTCGGAATGATCACTAGCACCTTTTTGCTCGAAGAACCGATCAGAAAGCCAAGCCACGGGAAGATGCAGCGAGCGGTGGAGAATCACCAGTCTTCGTTCACGAGTCTGAAGAAGAGCTTGGCCGAAGCGCGCTCTGAATGGTTTGGTATTTTGGGCGAACAGGAAAGGGTTTTATCGAAGCAGGCATACGGAGACGCAGTCGATAGCCTCACGCGTCTTGCGCAGCATCTCAACGGTCTCAGAAGCGGAACGAGACTACAGTACGAGCTTTCCAAGGCGCAAAGAGACGGGAAGCTCGTTCTCCGACGTCCGTCCGATGACGCGCGGGATGGTCATAGGGAATCGGGGACCAACGGGAAAACCCGGTACTCCGTGGCATTGCCAACGGATGATCTCGAAGAGGCTCTGCTTCGCGCAGCCGCGGAAATGTTTGGAGATCTGATGGACGATGTCGGTCCACCGTTGAAGGCACTTTCGGTGATGTTCTTTGCGCCTACACTGCATCTGGCGGGTACTAATAAGTCCTGAAAACAGGGAGCATGCGCGTCTTGCCTGAAGCGGCTACGAGAAGCGTTTGTGAATAGCCAGAATACGGAACAGTATACGATGATGCAACCGCAAGATTTCCACAAGATCATCGACGGCATCGACCGTGCACTGTTTACGTTCGAAAGCACGTCAAACCACGCGGTCTTGCGTCTATATCGGCGAAGTAACTTTGCTTCAAAATTGGAAAATTCAATTCTGACAGAAAGCGAGCATGAGCACATTTTCTTGGTTTATTTGTCAGTAGAACTGTCATTCGTGCCTAGGCCCTACGCTGATTAGTAGGCACTTAGCTTTATTTTTACCCTCCAGGAGTTCGCCGGCGAGCTGATGTCCCTTACCGATGCTATGCGAAGAATATACGCAGTGGAGCTAGAGAGGTTTTCTCGACAAAACTGGCTCAGACGTTATTTCATCAATGGGCCAAAATTTTTCCTTTCTTATATCAGATCTTTGGGAGAGCCCAGGCGATCAGAAAAGTCTAGAAGGGCCGGTTTGCGTCGTATCTGTGAGCGCTAGACGACCCATAATCCTGCATTCGGAACTGACTCTGGTGTCAGCAACGTATTTCAACGCCGACGAGCGCCATCCCAAAGTGTCATTTCCCAAGGTACGGCCTCACGCGCCGAATACATTACAGACACCAGGTCGCTCAGACCTCACCTTGATCGAGCGATTTTTCCGAGTACTGTGGGAGTTCGGGGATCTATTAAAGGATCGTAATATCAATTACGCATTCAAAGTGGGAATGTCTGTTGCCTTGTTGGCCGCGCCTGCATTCTTTGATGCCACACGACCATTATTTACGGAATACAGAGGGGAATGGGCTCTCATATCTGTGAGTACATTACGCGGGGTTTAGAGATCTAGAGCTAACTTAATTACGCCGAAGTGCTTCGTGGTCATGTCCCCCACGATTGGCGCGGTGAGGGCTTCTTGGGCTTTGGATCGTAAATGATGCTGACGTTCCATTCGCAAGACCAACTTTATGGGTGTGCATCGCACCTTGGGGACACTGTACGGCAAACCTTTTCTGTGGAACGTCCGCTTGGTTAACAAAAGGTACAGGTTCGGCGCCGTTGTTGCGGCGGGAATACACTCGTTATTCCCAGAGAACGCGGTCGTATTGTCGATATTCGGATTCTTCTTCTCACTGCCGTGTTTCTACTACATCGTCGCAAAGCCAGAGTATGCCACCACTGGACGCTTTGTGCTCCTGACCTATAACCTGACATGCCTATATTCGTACGTCATATCTAGCCCGGACCTTGTCTAATTGTCGCTGATTCTCCTGTCTCAGATTCAACATCCGGGAGGCTAATATACCAGTGCTGATAATCGCATACCATCGCTCCACAGCTGTCGCCGTGGGCGTGATATGGGCCTTGATCGCATCGCGCCTGTGGTGGCCGGCAGAGGCTAGGCGTGAATTGAGTAAGGCCCTTGGGGAGTAAGTGCTTCTCCTGTTAAGTATAAATCTTACCAAGCCATGTCGGTTATTAACACAGGTTTTGTTTGAATATGGGCTGGCTGTACACCCGTTTAGTCGCATCAAATTCTGGCCTGGTCGACTATTTCGATGAAATGAACGATGCATATGGTGCAAACGGATTACCGGACGAGAACACGCCATTGCTCTCCAAGTCGGCGAGTGCACAGCTCAGTAATTCTATCGAAGAGTTTATGGCTATGTGTGTTTTGATTTTTCAACGTGACATGTTACTGATCTGTTCTCTCCGCAAAGGGAACTCCACCTTCAGATCAAACTGATCGAACTGCAGGGACTATTGGCTCAAACCCAACACGAACCGCGCTTGAAAGGCCCTTTCCCGATTCTGTTGTACCGCTCGATATTGACTAGTCTGCAAACCATATTGGATAAGCTGCATAGCATGCGGTGCGTTACCACGAGAGAGGAATGGTGAGTCATTCCATAATTGCGTCACTACCTATTCTTAGTAAGTCTCTTTTGTCCCATTCAGGTTCACCGTAAGATCATCCCATTGTCTCTTTTGATCCGTGCCTTATGTCACTGTAGACTGTGAGACGGGATTTCATTCTGCCAGTCAACAAGGAACGGCGCGAGATGGTCGGCAACATCATTCTCTACTTCTCAACATTGGCATCTGCATTCCGTTTGAAGGCGCCGTTGCCTCCCTATCTACCCCCTGCCGAGAAGGCCCGGGAGCGTTTGGTAAGCTGCCCTGACCACCTGGAAGGTCCCCGTTGACGCCAAGGAATAGGTGGATGCCATCAGAAGACTGGATGTAGTGAAGAACCGAGAAGTGCACGCGTCTCGACAGCTGCTCTTCTTTGCCTACGCGCTCACGATGAAAGGCGTGACGCAAGAACTTGAGCATCTCGGGTGCACCCTTCAGGACGCATTTGGAGTCATCGGACAGTCTGCTGAAGAGTTTGATGCGTTATTTGCCGAGGAGGTGAGGCGGGATCCGCGAACGTCCCTGTGGGTGTGACGCATGTATGAAGGGGGGCGTTACTGGAGCATGTGACATGGAATGCAAGCCGTTCATGAAGCCCTGTCGGTCGGCTTGTGGATGATGCATGTGTTGCTCAGATTACATGCACGTTTGATGAATAGGGTCCTCCCTCGTGGCTTATCGTTCGCTTCTCTCACATCGTTTTTCCTCTTGGAGACCGAGGTTGGCACGAGCCTCGGCCCTCGAGGTATGTTGTACCGCTGTGCGACCACATGGGTTTACATTGTATTCTAGCGCTCTCTTCAATGCAATCTCGCCTGCTGAGGCTGTCTAGGCTGGCACGAGGTGACTCGGACGGATCTTTGGGGAATTCACGACATGGCGCTGGCACAAAGGAGACCAACAGACTCATGCTCGCCATCGCCTCGATCGATCGTTCGCAGTACCCTTTCCCAAAGTTCCCTGACCAAGGGTACAGAATGAACACGGCTGTTCGTGGCGTGCCCATCATACTCAAAGAATGCACTGTATTGGTGACCGAGCGTTGGGTGTGGAAGCGGCCTGTGACCAATTGGAAGGTGGCCTATCGCGGGTCATGGGGCAAGAGGACGGTTGTGGTCTAGGCGTTATCAGCGTCATTTGCGCCGCCTCGCCTCGGTGCCCGCGTTCGCGGGTCCAATACATAAAGAATGGCTGGCCACCACGTTGAAGATAACCCTTCTATTCCCTTGGAGGACGTATTTAGTTTGGGAAGCGTCAGGGATTGCGCCTCGCGCCCATTGGTGGAGTCGGAGAGAAGGTGGAGGGCGACGGGGTTTATATAGCACGACGGGAGAAGCTCTGCCGCGGTGGTCGCCGTCGTTGGACGTTCTGGGGGCTTCGCCTCTGGTGTCTGCTTTTGGCTTTCTTTCCCTCCGTTGGAAAGCAGTGATCGCCCTATCTCTTCGCTGCCGTTTGCGTTGACGTAGGTCTTTCTATACGGATACAGATGTCGACGCCCGCCACCGCGGAAGCACCCGCTGGGGTGCCAGAGCCAGGCGACAGGGCTCCAGAAGTCGCCGTAGAGATCACGGGTTCGTCCAACTTGTTGTATCTTTCGAAATCGACGCCGATGTTGGTTAGACATCAAAGCCAGCGGGCTTCCCGCCAAAGTGGGCTTCTTCAGCGGACTCTTTTACGTTCGCGTCAAGGGCGGCAAGGTCCCGCAGAGGACCAAGAACACAAAGTACGTCAAGGGCGACGAGTTCGTCGCGACGTGGGGCGACACTGTCAAATTGTGCGTCTCGAAGGACCGAGCGCGTCGGACGAGGGGGTGCTGACGGCCGTGTAGGTCGGGTCTCGAGTCCTCCAAGGTCGAGATCGAAGTGTACGCGCGAAGGTTCTTCTTCAGCTACAAGATCATCAAGAAAACAGAGAGCAAGGAGAGCCTCGCGGACCTGCTCGAACATTCAGAGACCCGTGTGTCCGCTCTCAAGTTGTTCTTACCCGGCGTGGCTGATGACAGCGACAGCGGTCGAACTCGAGCTCCTTGAAGAGGGTCAGGCTGCGGGCAAGCTCATGTTCAAGATCAGTAAGAGCGCTGGCGGAGGAGCCAACGTCGTTCCACCCGTTTCTGAAGGCTCTGCAGACTCTGCAGCTCTGGCTTCGATGCCCGGAACCCCGATGCAAGGTCCTTGAGAATGCTGCATCCGCCTGTGAACTCCAGCATGACCCTTGCAATATACATTCCCTTTATGTGTTGTATAATGTCCGTCGACACGTCGCGCCCGACGGGTGATTACAGCAGCTAGCATGTAGCCCGGCCTGAGATTCCTTCATGCTGTACTCTATTCCGTTACGATCTATTCACTATCCTGAAACTCGACTTCAGATATACCATTCGCGTTGTACATACCCTATTGTTCACTACGATCTCGGACCTTTCATGAGCGTATAATTGGAGTGTCGGGTGCGTTCCTGCCAAGCATGCCCATGCTGGGATGAATGTCGAACTTCCATTCTGCCGGCTCCACATGACATACAAGTTTAGTTTGGAGCATTTCTGTATTTGCTGCTAGCCAGATAGTAACACTGGCGGTCTCATTGAGTCGAATGACACTTTACCGGTTCAAATCATAGAATTCTGATGGAAGGGGTCGGCACATGGATCTAGCTTGGTGCAGTTACATGCTCGGGACTAGAAAGCCAGAAGAGGTTGTTCATGTGAACAACGTCAATGCGGCAATAATGTAAGCGATAGGGGTCCAGCTATCCAAGCGTGGTGATCACATCTATCGTCCTCGGGTCTGAAGGGGAAACCTTGTTAAATAATCCGGCTTAGTTGGCGGCGACAACGGATCGCGGACAGAAATGAACGGAGGACAACACCGGCAAAATCCGACGTAGTGAGCGCGACTTGAAAATTCGCCGGTGGTCCGATATGATACCATGCGTGCATCTAGCGCGATGTCAGGCCACCGAACGAGATGGCGTGGAACGGGTTCCGCCATAGACGTGCTCGCGAGTGATGCCCGCTCGTGGGCCAAGATTCTCCTTCGAACCTGTCAATAATCAATGGCCATCGAAAAAAAAGAACAGAGACAGCGCTGTATCGTTTGAGCGAGGAGCTAGGTTGTCTATGTAACATGGGTCAGAAGAGTCTGTTCGTCTTGGCTATCGACAGCGGCACGAATGGCTTGGGGAGTCATGCAAAGGTCTATATTGGCACGCTCCTATAGGTCCAAGTTCATTCAGCACATGGGTGGAGATAACCATGTATAGGAACACAACTGTGACGGACCTCAGTCCGCTCAAAGATTTGCGAAAACGCCACTTGTAAATTGGGACGGAGCGAGCAACGAACGGGGCGTTTGGAATCGGAGACGCTGGTGGCACAGGCCTCGGACCGCGAGCACTGGACAGTTGACGTACTTCTCCACTTGTCCTCAAAGTTGGAATCTCGTTGCTGGGCATAGTTCACTTGAAAGTCGATATTGAATTGATATGCTAAGCCTAACTTGCAAGTCGATGTCGTGGGAACTCTGTTTTGCTATACTGGCAGGTACCGCCCATGCATTGCACCCTGATTAACACCGTGGTGGGTGCACCGTGACATCGGCGGGCATCCGTATACTCAGATCCTAGAACCGGCGCCATTCGCATCACTGAACTCGCAACACGCAAAAAGGCCGCGGTATATAACATGCCATAGAACGTGCCGGTGAAGGAAGAATGGCGTTTATTGTCCCAGTGTGCCAGTGCTCCACTCTCTATCCCCGTTTACTATTGCCTCCTATAGGATCTGGAATGGAGATTAGGCCATGGAGTGCGGCGGGATCTCGTCTGATACCGTGTCAAGCACAAACAGCGATTCTACAAGGATAAATTGAGCGCAGCTAATGATCCCAGCCACGCGTCATGATTACTCGCAGTGGAGTCGTTTGTATCTCCCACAACTAATCACCCCATTGACCACGAACGCTGAGGATGCGGTTTATCAACCAGCGAAACGGATGGACGTTGATCTCAGGTATATTTCTACTGTTCATGATGGCGGGTCACTTTGCAGCCCGGAATGGCCGAACCGCTATCACTATCACTAGACACCCCATCGTCGTACTCATGGACGATGCCAAAACTGCGTTCGCGGGCCGTCTTGAGAAACAGAGCAAGACACTTCCGGAGGCTGTCGCCGAGTACCAGCGTCGCTACGGTCGGGATCCACCTCGCGGATTCGGCCACTGGTGGGAGTTTGCAAAGGAACGCGACTTCAAGCTCGTGGACGAGTTCGATGCCATCGTCGAGGACCTTGCTCCATTTTGGGGTTTGAGTGGAGAAGAATTGCGCCACAGAACGCGTCTGGTAGGAACCGCTCAGCTAGGTATCTAGGCCCGCCTAACGGGCATCAATAGATGGGCTACTTGCCCTCGATCGACATCGTGCGCATCGAGGACGGCGAAGCGTCTACTCTCAAACTCGAAAAAGTGTACGTGGACCACGAGGGTGGCGAGCGATCCAGAGGCTTCCGTCGTTTACTTGAAAATTTTCGGGACAAGGTGCGGAGGAATTTGCCGCGTTCCTGGAAGAGGAGCGTTGATTTTGTCGACAGCTGCCCAACATGGATTTGGTGATCAATACGATAGCAGAAGGTCGGGTGCTTGTCCCATGGGAGCACGTGCAATTCCCAAACCTCACACTTCAAGACCCAACTTGTATGCGTTCTCCAGATCAACTTCTTTATCCTCTCATTATCTGCCACACAGGGAACGCGTCGAAAATGTTGGATGACTTTACGCCGGACTGGCGGGGTCGGGGCAACGTATGGGAAGCCTACCGGCGCACGTGTCCTCCCGGAAGCCCAGCGCGCCAACTCTATAGCTCGTATCGCAACCCCAGTATTCAGGGGCCCAGCGTGGAAAATTTACACGATTACTTCATGTTCGTTGAGGCCGTCGACGATGAGTACGATTTTTGTCAATATCCGTGGGCACGTTACACACAAGGTCACTTCTTCTCTGATTGGCGAACGATTTCGTTACTCTCCCCCGTGTTTTCACCGTCGAAAGCCAAGGGGTTTGCAGACATCAGGATACCCAGCCACTACTATCAGGGAGGGAGTCCTCGATATACCTATGCCTTTGATCACGCTACCAAAAATGTTAAAGAAGTTGACGACATGGAAGTATCCTGGAATCTGAAGAGTGACCTCATCTTTTGGCGCGGTGCCACAACTGGCGGGGGTAACACCCCGCCAGGGTTTACGCCGCATTATCAGCGGCATAGGTACTTCCCGTTTGAAACGTGTCATTGGACTCACAACGAGTTAGTCCTCTCTTAGATTCTTGCATATGGCACACGAGAGCGCGGCCAAGAACGTGACGATCGTGCATGCGTCGCCTTTGCGGCCCGACGCTTTTATTGAGACCACGGTACCAGCCAAAGATCTCAATGACGACATCATGGACGTAGCGTTCGTCACCAGCGTCGGCCGCTACCCAGGTGGAGAAGAAGAACTGCGCAAGGCTCACCGTTTTGCAGACTCGGTGCCGCTGGGCAGACACTGGTCGTACAAGTACCTCGTCGACCTGGACGGCATGTCTTATTCAGGACGATTCATGGCGTTGATGGCGTCGGACAGCGCCGTACTCAAGTCGACGGTATACAGGGAGTACTTTTCCGATTGGTTGCAGCCATGGTGGGTCGTTGTTCCATGTGGCGTGATACTCCCCGAGGCTGATGTGTGTGCTTGAGGTTGCACTATATACCGCTCTCGTCGTCTTATTCGGAAATCTATAATGTCCACGCATATTTCTCTGGTCCCTCGGCGGCGACAATGAACACGGCGAACCTGACAGTGCAAAACCTAGATGAGTGGGATGCTGTCAAGGAGAAAAGGGATGCGCAGCTGCAACAGATTGCGAGGGCCGGGAAACAATGGAAATGGACCCTCGGACGCACGGCCGACATGGAAGGTTCGTGACATGACTTGCCGTCACCAGATGGGCTGACATGATGAGTAGTGTATGTTTATCGATTATGCTTGGAGTATGCACGTCTTTGGGCGGATGATCGGGATGCAATGAATTTTGTACTGGACTAGTAGTGTAACACAGGCATCTTGTAGGATGTAATGAACATGAGCTGCACTAGGATCTACATCCGGAAAATGCTTCAGGGCGAGGAACGGTGCACGAGAACAATCATGCTGCTCACGACCACGCAGAGCTCTGGATTTACAGTGTACACCACCTTCCAAGAGGTTGGGCGCAAAGGACAGAATCGCTAGCGACGAGTCGTGCTGCTTATAGAGGTTTATGGGACCTTACAACATGCTTCATGGCATATTAGTGAGCCGCAGAACGGAATCCATCGAGCGTTGACAGTATTTCTTCAGGTCTCGAGGAACCCCGCACGAGGAAACGGTTCGGGAAGATACAGTTGACTTGCTCATAATGCATGAAATTTTCTCATAATGCATACTACCGATTCGTAATGAATTTAGCCGAGAGTGTACGAAAACCTAATATGCATTATAAGAAAATTTTATGTATTATGAGCAAGTCGACTGTACCGTACTACAACGCCATGAGCACGCAGGTGCAACTTGAAGAGTGTAGCGTATGACGCCCACCATGAACGCGCCATCAGAAAAGTCTTGACCACGGCCTTGTTGGCCAGCTCTGCAAACGGATCATGAGCGGTGTAGCCATAGACCATTTGAGAACGTGACCAGAGCTGCCATACACTGCTATGTTTGGGCAACATTTCCCACACCACGGACTGTATCTACCGTGATTACGCTCAGCTTTGCGGTGTCTACAATGCGTTGAAACCATCTCTTCGAGAAGAGTTATACTCATCGACGTTTTTCAGGTTCGTGTTGGAACCGCGACAGGCTACATCTTTTGGCATCCAGCCTCTTGCTATGCTTCAGCCTCCTATTATGCCTCGCCCTCCTACCCGAGAAAGCAGTGAGAAGGCTGCTCATCGGGAGCTGGATTGCTTGTATGCCAAATCTATTGCTAAGCTGAGCGCTCAAGGATTAGTATCGAAGTCCCTTTTGAACTCGGGTGAATTTCTCCCTTGCTTGTAATTCTACCATGCAGGCGAGTTGCAGGCGAGTGATTCATGTACCATGATAGATCCATATTGATGATTCGTTTCGTGGTGTAACTCTTGGGCAATCTCAAGTGCTTTCTTATCTCATGGACGAAGCTCTCATTTTTCCAAAAAAAAAAAAAAAAAAAAAAAACCAAAAAATGTTTTTTGGTGAACGCCACATTCAACACAACGGTTGACGTATGTCCCGGAAGAACGAGCCGTCATCATGGAGTTACCAACACCAACCCATCAACTCTCGTTGAGTGGCCTGCGCGGGGCACTTGACTCGTCCATATGTCAGCTCCCTCTCGATCGACTGTTTCTTGGTGCTACGTTTGAAAGCAACTATGAACTCCGGGCACAGGCCCTCAATCGTACTTTACGGCCATTCCCGATCTTTCCCTTGTCGCTCTATCACCCACAACTGGTACACTTTTTTGCTATTGTCTAAAGTGCTTTTACCCAAAAGCAAGACTTGCTAAAGAAAAAAAAACTAGGCAAGGCGCTGCTTGCACGCGACGAGATTGCCCTGGTCGTGATGATTGTTATTTTCCAAAGCTAGCGCATACTATTGCCCTCAGAAAGGATCAACTGTATGGAAACAGTTTTCGAAAGGTACGATGTGTCCAGACGTCGTTTTTTTTTTCTGGTTTTGGCAATGAGGGGCTGGCACCGGTCTTCGTCAGAGATCACCTTTGGTGCGATGTAAGTGACGTCAAGTACTTTGTTTGGGCTAAACAAGACATGGAGAATCGAATCGACATTGACTCTGACGAACCAACACGAGGGGTATTCACTCTCTTCAATTTCTGCCTGCCGCCTTCTGATGCTGTTTTCCCAACAGTCGAAATGACTGACCATAGAGGAGGGACTGCGAAGGGTCAAAGACACCGTGGTCGGCTTCGTAGAAAAGTCTCAGCCTAGTGTTGACGTGACGGGCCTGCAGGATGCAGAGGTCACCTTCAAAGCCGACTGGAATCAGTTTCAGCGGTTGGTTGTGTTCTCCGTGGAACTCACTGCATATCGCCGCTTCCGGGAGTGGTATGCGCACGTTCCCGTGTGCGCCGCTTGGCGACAACTCCGAATATGTAGATAATGGAATAGATTCGCAGACCCAAACCCCACCAAAGAAGCGATTTCGCAAGTCGGAGTCTTCCTCTCCATGCCGCCGCAAGAGGGACCGAACCACATAACTCGAGGTGGAACCACTGTATGTATTCCTAGTTTCACCTTCGCTGCACTTCCAGCCTTGTACTTTCTTGTTGCTGCATGCATTACTCGTATTCAACCCAAATTGTACCCTATAGATCATTGCCATGGTTCAGGCTGCTATCTGGTTGGCCAAACTAAAGAGGAATTAGGTTATTTCCCATTCCCATTACTTTTGGCCCTCTTTTATCGCACATTTTCTGCCCTCATTCGTACCCTCATACACATGTCATGTGCAGTGATTGAAGGCCGGTCCTAGAACTGCAAAAGCGGGACCAGACCCCTGGATCCCGGACCTGAGCAATTAGACCATGCATGTCAGATCACCACCAGCTCCGGGAAAGCCGAGGTATCGGTGCATGGTTTCACATCCGAAACCTTGCCACGCTCTTGATGCACCGTTCTGCTTCCGACTCGAATACATTTGCACCCGTACAAAATATCAATGTTCCCAAGTGCTAGCAATGTGGCTCGGAGTATCAATGCTTTGGTCCACAAATACATAACATTACCATTACAAGCGAACGACGTCGCAGACAAGGGAACCCAGGGTAGCTGCCAGCACGCCTGGGATGAATGGTGTATAAAATGCACTACGAGGCGTCCGGGGATTAGGGGGGCAACAGCTCGCGTTGAGCCTCGCCCGAGGAATGCAAGAGACGATTCGGGGTATCTAGTCGAATCCGTCAACGTCAACGTTCCAACTCCACCTTCCTTCCAAGAAACCCTTGGCAGTATCTTCTAGCATGATCTCGTTCCGTTTTGACACGTATACCTGAACGCATGATAAGGAAAGAACAAAGGACCGGTCAGTGGCCGCCGCAGACAACGAAAATAGAGGTGTCTACCGTCTTATCGGTGACCTTTTGGCGCAGCGTCGATATAGCATCAGCATCGATAGGGAATTCTAGTAATTCTGACAGATCTTCCACGGCTTGCTCCAAGTCCCTGTCGGAACAGTCTACGTCAGGTGGCTACAACATATTGAACTGTGAGAACGTGCCTTTGGTTGTCCTCGAACAGCTCCTTCTCGTTGCACTTCTCCAGATAGTATGCCATTGCGTATGTCCATTTCAGCGTCATGCGGCACTTCTCGACTTCGTCCACAGCCTTCTTCATAAACTGGACTTCGATCCACGTCAAGTCTGAGGCGATCTGCATTTCCTCCATCTTCTTCTCGGTCTTGTTGTAAAGTTCAACGGAGAGTTTGGCGGATTGTTCGTGGTTTGCCCATCGGTTGTAGTACTACTGCATGTTAGAGGCTGGCAAATTAGACAAGAAAGTGACACAGCCTACGTGAAGATAGCGTTCTAGGGAGGCTCTGCTCCTTGACTGTGCATCTCGAGCGTCCACACCCGCTTTCTCATCGTATCGATTACACGAATACCAAGCTGTACCGTGTTCCGACCAAGGTCCTGTACCAATGTCAACCAAATGGCAGGAAAGAGAGATCTCGGCAACGAACCCATGCACACCCAACAAAATTCGTGTTTGCATTTCTTGCAGGTCATGTGGCTACCAAAACGCATGTTAACGGCGACCCGAGAGCGCATACAGTCAGCACGCACTTGCACCCTCCATTCTTCTCGATCGTACTTTGACATTTGGCGCACTCCTTGGTGTTGCTCTTGATCCAGTTGGCGGTCTCACTGTCGTCTCGGCACTTCTTGAGCCACATCTTTGCCACGGGACATATCACAGGACGATGGTCGCTTTCGATGGGGCATCCAAAACAGAATTTGTGGGGAGGCGAAGCGTTGGCCCCACATGTGACCGTTGGAACCACCGTCGTCAGCGCACTCTTGGATGCAGCGGTGGGGCAGGAGACGGTGTACGTGCACGACGGATAAGGGCAGAACTTCAAGTTCGGGTTGGAACCGACAAAGTGCCGCACCAAAAGTTCATTGAAGCGTGCCCACGTCGCTGTATCGTCACCCAGAGCGGTATGCACGAACGGATCCGGGGCAATGGTGCCACAGCCCTCTGCCATGCACCTGATGGCGTGCTCACCCTCTTCCCGGATTTTGGACGTGATGTATGCGTTCCAACATCCGTTACAAAACGGGTGGTCACACGACAGCGCCGAAAACGACGTCTGAGAACCATCGTAACATATTGGACACACGAAGGGTTCCTGTTTCGGAGGGGGGGCTGTGCAGTTGTCAGATCGGCCGTGAAACCCGAAGGATACGGAGAGGAGCATGCCTGATGTTTGTCGCGTGGGCCGACGTAGCGCGCCGGCGCGAGCGCTCGACGAAGAGCCCTGGGAACGATCAGGCCCGGCAGAGGAAGAAGGCGACATCTTGGACGGAGGAGATATGCCCGCCGAAACGGACACAGAAGAGGCGTTATCCATGTATTTCTCGATCAGACGCTCCTTGTTCCAGTTCATGTAGCGTAACAGCAACGAGGCAGTGCATGCCTACGAAAAAGGGGATAACGACGGGCGACGGATGAATGATGAGGAGCCACCTACGTCGACGCCGAATATGCCGCTGATGTGGTCGACATCTGCAGCCATGAGCCGCTCGACGGCGGATTGGGAGAGGGACTCGTGTTCCACCTCATATGCCTTGCGGGCGTCACGCTGTGGAACTTTAAAGTCGTCGCCAAACGTATCCATGTCCATTTCGTCGTCTGACGGGTCTGAGCCTGAGGCGAGATGGCGGTGAGGGGCATGTCTCGTGCACCGGCCAGAGGACCACCGGGGGACTCACCGTCGTCCTGCGCGCTCATCATGTCCTCGTCCTCGTCGTCGTAGTAGTCGGCATCTTCGTCGGAATAGTCATAGTCTGAGGACATGGTGGTGGTCGGGAAGAAAGATGGTCGTCGCTGTGCAGCACGATGAGCAAGGCAAGGGCACTCTCGAGGAACGGAATCGATTAGGACTGCTTACGCGATCGCATCTTATAACCGTGTGAATTAGCCGAGGCGAGTCACGTGGAGTCATGCAGAATTTTTTCGTGACTCGAATAGGAAGGCGTATCGATTTGTGGATGCTCGTCCGGAGATGTGTCCAAGCATTCCGCCATCAGTCTGTCAGGTCGACTCGCAGACCCAGTGCTATACCACCTTGCATCGCTAGAAACATGGCTTCGGAGGGCGCTGGGACCCACAAGGACCCTGTCACGGGTGAAATGATATCCAAGACGTACGTCTCTGACCCGTCGCGCTGCGGCGTCTGACTCGATCGCGTGTCACGCAGGGAGCTCAAGCGCCGCGAAAAGCAGCGCGAGAGGGAGGCGAGAAAGGCCGAAAAAGCTGCCGCGGCTCCTCCAGCGCAGGACGGCGCTGCAAACGCCCCGAACGAGGACGATCTCAACCCCAACGTGAGTCATTCGAGCCCCGCCTGCATCCCTCTGAGATGACCATGTTTTCAGCAATACTTTGAGCTTCGTTCCAGGGCGATCTTGAAGCTCAAGGAGACGCAGGACCCCAACCCGTACCCTCACAAGTTCAACGTCACCAGGTCGATCCCACACTTCATCCGCGAGTTCGGCCAGGATGGAAAGATCGCTCCAGGACAAAAGCTCGAAGGCGTAGTGATCAATCTCGCCGGGCGTATCCACAACATCCGCAGCAGCGGCAGCAAGCTCAAGTTTTACGACCTCCATGGCGAAGGCCAACACGTCCAAATTCTTGCCAACGTCCGGTGCGTGATTCTGCATTTCGCGGAGATCTGACGCTGATTCAAACCGAGTGCAGAGATGCAGAGGATGAAAAGACATTCATGGCCACCCAACAGATCTTTCGCAGAGGAGACATCGTCGGTGTCGTTGGCGTTCCTTCGCGTTCCCAAAAGGGAGAACTGTCCATCTCACCCTCCAGAATGGTTCTCCTCGCTCCCAACTTGCATCAGTTGCCTTCCGGTCACTTTGGGCTGAAGGATCAAGAAACTAGATATAGAAAGCGTTACCTAGATCTCATCCTCTCCGACGATACCCGTCGCATCTTCATCACTCGTTCCAAGATCATTAATTATGTTCGGAGGTTCCTCGATAACCTCGGCTTCCTCGAAGTCGAGACGCCCATCACGAGCATCCTTGCCGGCGGCGCGACGGCCAAACCCTTTGTTACGCACCACAACGATCTCAACCTCGACCTGTACCTCCGCGTCGCCCCCGAGCTATATCTCAAGGAGCTCACCGTCGGGGGGCTCGATCGCGTATACGAGATCGGTCGCGTTTTCAGAAACGAAGGCATCGATCTCACCCACAACCCTGAGTTCACTCTTTGCGAGTTCTACATGGCCTACGCGGACATGTACGACGTCATGCAGCTAACAGAAGACATGGTCGAAGGCATGGTCAAGTACCTGAACAACGGGAGTACTGTCATGAAGTACCACCCCGAGGGCAAGGGCGGAAAGGAACTCGTAATGGACTTCCAGACGCCATGGAAGCGATATGACATGATCGGGACCCTCGAAGAAAAACTAGGTGTCAAATTTCCTCCGAGCGAAACGCTGCACACCGCCGAAGCCAACAAGTTCCTGATCAACCTCTGTCAGAAGGTAACTTTTCACCCCCATCCGCGCGCATATATTCATTGGCGGGATGTAGCACGGTGTCGAGTGCTCCGAACCTCGTACCAACGCGCGTCTCCTCGACAAGGTGAATCCAACGCACGATCGTAGTCACCTATGATTGACTGGTCTCTCAGCTCGTCGGCGAATTCATCGAGCCATTGTGTATCTCGCCCGCTTTCATTGGTATGCCGTCTTTTCCTCTCCTGAACTGTTCCAGCCAACTCGTCCCACCCAGTCGGTCACCCCCAAGTCATGTCTCCGCTCGCCAAGAACCATCGTTCCCGTCCCGGGCTGTGTGAACGCTTCGAGGCATTCCTGTGCGGCAAGGAAATCTGCAACGCGTACACCGAATTGAATGACCCGTTTGAGCAGCGGTTACGTTTCGAGGAACAGGTACGTTTTCAAGGTACCCGAGACGGACACAGATCGTCTAACGTGCACGTCAGGCGAGACAGAAGGAGCAGGGTGATGACGAGGCACAGCCGGTTGATGAAACGTTCTTAAATGCGTAAGTGGTTCCCCACGCGACGCGACACTGGATTTACGCGTCGGGTCAGGTTGGAACACGGCCTCCCTCCTACTGGAGGCTGGGGCATGGGTATCGACCGACTCGTCATGTTCCTTACCGACTCCCCCAGTGAGATCTTGTACCTCGCATTCGTGAGGTCTATATCTGACCGCATTCGTAGATATCAAAGAGGTGCTGTTATTCCCTGCCATGAAGCCCCTCGAGACCTCTGGAGCGCCCTCTGGACAACAGTAAAAGGGAACGAGGAGAGGAAAGGATCGGTTAGATTGGGCACCGTTGTCTAGCGTGTATATCTGAAAAGAAAATGTATATTACTCTACACGACTTAACTTTGGGGTGCCCGACGTGCTGTGTTCGAGGTATCGTTGGACTAGCCACACGCCAGGGCCTCGGCTTTGGGTGACCTGGAGGTAATTCGACATTTGAACAGACGTGCGCGAAAATGTTACTCACGAAACGGTCCCCGAAGTGATGTCGACTTGTGGAGTGAACTCGACCCCGCCGGCGACCTCCTTCGAGACGTCGAGCACCGCGAGCGACATGGCGACCGAGATGAAGAGGAACGCTTCCGCGAGGTGATAACCTAGGACAATATCGCGATCAGCTAGCGCTCAGAGATGCTCTACACTGGGGCCTGACCGGGGCAGATCCTAGCACACACCCGATTAGTCTGTATCACGAAAAGTACGACAAACGGACTTGCCTCCTTCCGAAACCAAAGCAGACGTGGATCGGGCTGGGGTGTCTCCCCCAGGAAGCGCTCCGGGCGGAACGCCCCCGCGTCGGGGTACGTCTTCTCGTCGTGAAGGACCGCCCTGCGCTCGTTCAGCGCCGCGCTGGAAAGCCAATGCCGTACACGAACGAGACAAGTACTCACCACACGTTACATGATCCCTTGGGGACGACGTACCCATCAACGTGCACGTCTTCCGTGGCGACGTGCGGCATCGCTATCGCGGCAGCGCCAGTGAGCACCTGACCGAAAGGGTGAAAGCGCATGGCGTACCGAGAGGGTGACTGCCACCGAAGAACCTCCTTGCAGACCGCGTTGACGTACGGGAGCGCATCGCGGTCCGCAAACGAGGGCAATCGTGCGCTGCCTATCACCGCGTCCAGCTCGGCTTGTGGCTTGCACGTCGGGGTACAAGACCATCGCGAGGAAAAAGGCGTGTAAAGCGGAGACGGCTTATAGAGGCGATGAATCAGCATGTGCAATGTTCAAGTTATTTGGAGAGGGGTACTACTCCTCTCCAAGTAACGCAACAAGGTAGACGTTCATTGAAGTCCACATGATAAGATCTTCTTCTCCTGGAGTCACCCCACTGAAACCGTCATCGTATGCACAAGGATTTTGTTGTACGACGCGGAGTGGACGTAAAGGACGGAACCGCCGTACCCGCAGCCTCATGAAAGGTGAGTCATGCTGCCTAACATGACATGTTGGTGAGGCCGCAGAACGGAATCCATCAAAAGTCGACGATGCTTCTTTGCGTCTTGAAGAAACCCCGTACCAGGAAACCATTCTGGGAGGTACCGTACTACAACGCCGTTAGCACGCATTCCAAACAGAGTGTACCAGAGTGTAGCGTACGGGCTGGTATAACGTCCACTAAGAATGCGCCGGGAGTCGCCACCAGCGAAATCATGTTCATTGTCTTGTTTGCCAGTTTGCGTTTTCCTTTTAAACGGTGTAGCCATAGACCAGGTCTTTCGGTTTTTGCAACACGTTACGCACGAATCGGCGCGTCTCTTCTTCTTCGATCGGGTTGTCCTTAGTACCGAATAAACGGGACGCGAGCTTTCGGTACTGGCGAAATTGATAAAGAGGATCTCATTGTCCAACCCGACGAGATCACTGGCAGATGCCATGGTCAGATGTGGTCTATCGGAGTATTTGATGCTCTGTTTCTCTGAGGTGGCTCTGGACGAGTTGACAACGACGTGGCGCGTGCCTAGGATACTTGTCGACGAAATCCCCCGAGGCGACGGTGTACAAGGAGTATTTCTCCGACTGGTTGCAGCCGTGGTAGGTCCCCCGTCCCCCTTGTCTCATGGACCAGAGACTGACGTGCGCGAGGTTGCATTACATAGGGCCCGTGTCGTCGTCGTACTCGGAGATTCACAATATCCACGCGTATTTTGTCCATCGGACTTAGCGAATGTAGCGGTATGGTGGACCGAGGGTTGGGAGGTGACCAAGAAGGAGAAGGATGCGAAACTGTAGAAGATTGCGAGAGCCGACGAGCAGTGGAAACAGACTGTCTGGCGCACGAACGACATGGAAGGCGCATGCCGTTGTCTGCCTCCGACGTGTGCGCGACTTTGGGCGGATGATCAAGATGCCATCCGTTTTGTGCTGTGATGTGATTGCTGGTCAGTACACATTGTACGTGCTACAGCGAAGTGCAAATGATACAATGCATGCCTTTACAAACGATGTGAATAAGGGTAGAACATCTATGATATGAACATCTGTAGTACAAAAACAAAGAATATTAACGTCCAAGTGTCCACATGAAAACGTTTGAATGCCTGTAGCGAACATGAGAATTGAAAAACCGTAAAGAGACTGTCTTGATTCCACTTCCTAAGTATGCTTGCGCTTCTTGTTAGCTGGCGAGGATCCAGCAACGGATGATTTCCTCGGGGACTTCTTCCTCTTCGGACTAGTAGCGGGTGAGGATTCGGTAACAGACAATTTCTTGGGGGATCGAGATCGCTTCCGATTAGGACTTGGTGTCTGAGGAGCCTCGTTTTCGTCGTTGGCCACATACTCATCGATAGGGGGGTTCGTTGAATGATACCAGGCCTGGTAACGCTTATGTGCGGTGAACGCAACCGAGGCCAGCATGTCCATACGGACTGCACGCCAATCGATTTTGAGCGAAATATTAGTGGTCTCCAGAGGCATCGTATCCACGCCCGGGCGAAGCGTCTTCGTGAGCGAAACCAGAGCGTCCTTGATCTTCACCCATCCCTTGTACAAACTAGCCTCGACATCAGTCACCGAAAGCGACGGAAACAGAGTCTGCCAGTCAAAATCAGAAAACAATGATTGTATCAAAAAAGGAAACGAAACAGTACCCCACGTGTTGGTGTATCTGCATCAATATCAATCGGGTTGTTTTCCCTGACCCAGACAACGTATTCAACGGTGTCAATTTGACACCAAGTATATCCGGCAACGACAACAGGCTTGGGCACAACGTCAAGATCGACGTTGCCAAGGGTGGGTTTGTCGGTTCGTCCGAACGTGATGAATGATGATAAATCGCGACAGTGATCATCTCTAGAAAGGACAGCCCATGTATCCGAGTCCGGCAGCGGATGATGATAACCCTCTGGCTCGGTAACAAGAATCACGAGGACGATTATTATCTCGGGATGTGCTTCGAGCATCTTCTTGATCTTGTTCTCTAAGGATTTCCTGTGCCGAGAAAAAGCGCACTCTACGATCATAAAGTGTCGAATCTGTTCCATTTCCCTTGGTGCAACGACGAGGGAGAGGTCGGGGACTGCGGAAAATGCGGTGGAATGCGAGTCTAGCTCAAAATTCGCCTCCATCGAGGCCCGAAATAACTCTGGGTCGCAAGGGAGCCCACGCAGTGTAGCATGGAATGCATCCCGAAGGCTAGTCATTGCATACTTATGTGCTGGGGTCAGCGACTCCATAACCGCAGCTTTCGTTCATCATCATACCATAACCTGATAATCTCATTAGACAACATAGATAAGAACGAAACTCGAACATTTCTAGGTTTTCGGGGTAAGGCAACCATAGGACAGCGCCTCGAATTATTGAACGGTAACACCTTTGAACGACTATACACGATCATCACTAGTACATAGATACAACGTACAAATTGCTCACCTCGACCATTGTGTCGGCATATAGCATCGAAAAGAAGCGTTTAAGGGTGTCCTTGAAAGATGCTCCATAGCTCAGTTAGTAATATAAGGAGCAACATCGACATACCAGAGTTCAAGACAGGTCTTATCGAATCCTCCTTGTTCAACTTGACAACTGCTTCTGCATACAGTTGGTTGGAAGTCATTCTTGTTATGTGACTGTGGCCAGGCACTGAGGATGTTGTGGTGGGATTACCAGTGGCAGACAGTGAAAAGAGGTTCGTGCCAGTTAGCCCCTAACAAAGAGAAAAGCGCACAGCATTACTCAAGGCCAGCACGACCCTGGGTTTGTCCTCCGATGGGTCGTCTCGAGCGCAACTCTCGCCCTCACCGTATCATCTTGGGTCTCCCACCGCGTCTTTTCGAGCCCAATTGTTCATCCACGCCTCCCGCTGTGTCCATTCGGGCACCACCACGCGTTCTCATCACTTCCCCCGCTCTTCCCCGCCCTTTGCCATGTGTTCTCTAGCTCGGTTGTCGTCCCTTGCCACGTCGAACAGGGCTCAAGGACGCAGCAGGGGCCTCGAACACGCGGCAGGACTCGAGGAGACATCATGATGGCCGAGAGCGAGGATGAGCGCTCGGACTTGGAAAAAAAACGGCGAAGGACAGAGACGAGTGGTTGGGCTCGACAGGACGCAATGGTGAGTGAGAACGAGCAGCCGAGCTCAAAAGGACCACCGACACGATAGCGACGACGAGGCGGTAGCAGCGTGTTTGCCACCACCATGATGTCGGCAAGGACGCGCGACATCATGGCCATGGTATTACTCCCTACATATGGTACCCTCCCTCGCTCAGGCGGTCAGCTGCTCAGCTCAGCTTTTTCGTCATCTTTATGTCTCTAGCACCATAGTTCAGCCTCCTGCCCTGACTTCTTTCACGTGCTGGACTACGCGCAGGCCACTTAAGTTCAGAACGGCCAGACACTAAGCTTCTTCCTTTGCAAGTATTTCTCTGCGTTCCTTCTGGCTCACCTCCCTGCAGCATGGATGCATCAACCTGCGAAATGAAGCTCTGGCCAAACTGGCTGAGAGCCTCGAACATGAACGACGTCGCAGCTGCTCAGCTCAGCTTTTTCGTCACCCTCCCTCGTCACCCTCTCAGTTCCGTCAGGTGACTGATCCTTGCCAGCTCAATTCCCTGCCCGACGCTTTTCGCCTGTTCCCCTGGGATGGCTTCAAGCTGAACTGTGAGTTGCCCAGCCCACCCTCACAGCTCACCTTTCCATCCACAGACCGGGCCAGCCTTGGGCCGAAAAACCTTGCGGGTTTTTCACCCAACCCCTCAACATCACTCCGAACATGTACTCAAGTTCTCAGCGTACGCTCTCTCTTTGTTTCGCATCCGAGCGTGCGTATTCACGCAGAGAACTCTATAAAGGAGACTCACACGGCTTGCAGAAAGGGATTATATACTTAAACACGACATTAAATAGGTTAGACGGATAGCTAAAAACGCTGTAATCCTAAATTTCCAGACTTCACAGTGAATGTTATATGTATTATCTCAACCACACGACCTCGGCGAAGGAATCCGACACCAAAAGTACAATTCAGACCGCCCCGCGAGTGCCATACGGTCGATGCTCCCTACTTCCTTCTTGCACCAAGCAGCTTCGCGCCGTGCTTCTCCAGCGTTCGCCGCTCGCCGGTTCGCAGGTACCAACCAAACCTCTCAGGGAGCTAGCAACTCGAAGCAGGTGCAAGATGCCCTCGGTGCAGCACAGCGGTTTTTAGCGAGCATCGGACGCGTCCTTGGTCTTCTTGGTGAAAAGGCTGCTGGGTCACTTGGTTGTACGTATTATGCTGTTCCGCTGTTGGTTTTACGGGATCTGACCAGACTGCTGTCCTGGTCTACTTTGGACATATGTACAACCCACCCTGTCTTCGTCTCCTTGCATTTGCCCACATGTACCCTGTTTCTGCTCGCCTTAGCATACCGCCAGCCCAACATCCTTCGCTACTGTCACGGATGCGTACTCTGTCCTCTGGGGTCGCGCGAGGAACCCACGGTATGGCGCGCCCTGGCGAGTGGACCCACGTCGCCTTATGTGCTGTGGAAGCGTACACGGTTTTCAAGGCGTGTTCATTTTATTTGCGTTTATTCGGCATTCCCCCTCGTTCTGCGTAGCACCAAGCTCTGACTGAGCATTCCTGAAGGTTGGCGAGATAGTTAGTAGGCCGAAGGCACCTAATTGGGTACAAATTGCACTAGAGCATAGACATCGTCCCGTGCGGGTGCTGCTAACGCATGTAGCCGTCACTCCGGCACTATAGATATGCGCGCCAACTCGAGTACAGTTTCTCTTCATCCTGTAAGAACTACAATCACCTGCCGGAATCGAAATTTCGTCATACAAAACAAGTTCTTATTGCAACTAAACGTTCATGCCCTCTCCTTTAGGGCTTCCCTCTGAAAACCTGGGTATCCGTTTGTGATCTCATCCGCGATTTCTTTCTTGTACCTCGGGAGACCTCCACTGTAGTTATATGCTTCGCGATTCTTTCCTGGAATGTTAGCGCCAATCCAGAAACTCTCGACCCCGGGGATCAAGGTAGCGTTGGACAACTCTTGGACGTGCTGCCAGTAAGTCTTGGTAGCGCGCGCAGTGGGACTGAACTTTGTGATGTTGTTCTGGCAGAGGTAACCGATTGTACCGGCGATCCAAGCGCCCTGAACTTCGGCACATGTAGGACCATTGCACAAAGCTGTCGGACCCTGAGGACCATACACAATGTACAGATTGGGGAATTTATCAACGGCCATGCCTAGGCTACATTTGCATTCAGGTTCGTAATTTCAAAATTAAATGAATTGTCGCTTACTAGGTCTTCAGGCCATCTTTCCAATGATCTTGAATGGATTCTCCATCCAGACCGCGGAGGTCGATTGCAAACAAGCTGCCTGTGTGGGAATCCCATCCTGGAATGGTGTTAGATTCGCGATTATTCAGTTACCAAGCATGCAAACGCACCGGTGGCAAAAATAAGTATGTCAAACTCATACTCTTGCACAGATGTCTTGATGCCTCTGGGGGTGATCTCCATGATGGGTGTTGCATTCACATCAATAATATCGATACTGTTCAGGTTGACGATATCGTAAAATGTTTGCTCAAGGGATGGATTCTTGCACCCAAACGAATGAGGGGGAACCAATGGCGCCAAAAGCGCCCGTTTCTGTGGATCCTTGATACGCTGACTAACCTTCTTCTGCCAGAACGCATACGCCTCGTCGTTGGCATCTTTGTTAAGGAGCACTTCCAAGTAGTTGCCAACTATGTGCACATCATTAGGGATACGATCCGGTACACTGGTGAAACGCACGCCAGAAACTGACACCACCCTGCTGCCAGAGATCTTCGTACACGGCCTGTCTTTCTTCAGGAGTGTCATCTTCCATTGCCTTGTATATGAAGTCGTACGGCATGCCACCAAATGTTGTCTGCACTTTTTGGTAGGTCTGTTCATACGCGAACTTGAAATGGTTCTGGACTTGTTTGTCAAGCTTGCATTGATTCATTGGCATAGCAAAG
>JBBPUA010000190.1:0-26925 GCA_038094355.1 Afroboletus lepidellus | reverse complement strand
ATAACGGGCACGCGCTACCTACTACCCCACTTGGCGGTAGTGTTCTTGACGCCAATATTGCACTGCTTCCAAACGCGGTGCCATCTCGACCGGCAACTCCAATGGCCAGTGTCGCCGACCTCAATGCAGGTTTACTGCCCCAAGGTGCACCCTCTAGGCCGCCTACACCTGCATTATCGAGTGCGAGAGTGCTCGGCGGATATGGCTACACTGCCGATTCCGAGAAAGGAATTGTTTCGCTAGCGGCTACCGGAGGTGAAGTCGATATCTCTTACTCGCGATACGCGCTGTGGCTATTTTCCATCTGGTTTCCTTTCGTGAGTTTTTTTTCCTCCTTGACTTCACTATATCGAACTAAAGTTCTACGTCAGGCTCTATCCCTGCCTTACCTTGTCTCAATTACAGGTCCACAACGCACTGCGTTTGTCGATGGCGTTTCGATCATGCTCGTGCTCTCAGTGACCTTGTCATCTCCACTTTTGGCGTTGAATATTTTGGTCCGTTCTCCGATTCCTATTCCCTACGGCCTGTTTGATGTCCATGCCGAACCACCCTCCGTCGTCATGCGCGCGCCATCCCCGACTGCGACCCTCAGTACCTTCTGCCGTGAATACAAGAAGAGTGCTAGTGTCATTACGTTGGTTGACGGTCGCCGCTCGGGAGATGTATGGATTTCACAAGGCAACGCAGTCGATGGCAAAGGGAAGCTCGGGCGCGCTCTCGGACTGATAACCCCGCTCCCTAGACTCGCAGTCCTTCCACCTAAAGAGGAGCAGCGAGATGGCGAAATCACGCCGCCTTTGCCCATGCAAGAGGACACATTTAACGCCACGGCTTCTCCCACACCCCAGTCAACCAACAGTGCGGAATTGGGCAGATTACGCAAGGAATCAAAAGCCTCGTCGCATTTTTCTGGAGACGAGACTTTTGCTACGAGGATCATGATTGCGCAAAGACATTACTCAGCTGTTGCCACGACCGTTGTCGTCCCTGCTTCACCAGAGAGGGCCGAAACCCCTGATGGCTTATTGAGTATGGCCACAGGTGTCCATGCGGTGCCAACTATCAATCCCACGTCGTCTCACCTTCGTTCTCGCTCGGTATCGTCTGTCATTGACCAGACAGCCATGACTGCCGACATTAGTGTGCCGCCTTCTCAACCTTTACCTCCCACGCCTCCAAACATTCGCCATGCCAAGCAGACTGCCAAGCAGCTCCTTCACAGGAGGTCCCGCTCGTCAGATTTTTCCTTTGGTGCCGCTGTCGATGACAAAATCAAAGAAATTGATGCCCTCACAGCTGGTGTTCTTCCTCTCCTTGTTCCTGGCCTCAAACTTGGCGAAGAGATCAAGATACGCGACTGGGAGGAGTTTTCCCCGCCATTCAGTAGCACCGTCACGAAGACGAATCTGGGAGCTGTTACCCAGGCCTCTGCCAGGCTCGAATTCGGTGTCTTGAGTCAGGAAGGTTTTGCTTCTCCCCAGCTTCACTCGACCCCAGCCCAAGGAAGGCAGAGTCTTAAGGGGAAGGTTTCTAGACACAAAAGAAATCACTTGAGTCTCCCTAGGTGTTTACTATCGCATTTCATTGAGTTCGGCATCTGATTTTCTTTTCGCACCTGTGTAGCTTCGGCCTTGGCGAGGACGGCGGCCATTGGAAGGAGGAACTGAATCAGGTGCTGGATACACAGATTGAACGTGGAGGCTTGCCTGCTGGTGATCCCAATCGACGCAATGCTGTTCGCGCCGATGAGGTCGTTTCTAATGTCGTCGCGCATCCGGTGGCTGAAAGCCGGGCACAGCGGCACGCACCGATGACCGGCGGTTCTCTGGGCTGTTCCACACCTGTTCGCAACACGGGTCTGCAAGTGGAGATTCCTCGAACAGTGAATAGCGCAAGGACCTCGCTCGCTACTCTCATTCCTCCTTCTGCCGCATCGACGGTCACTTTGTTCGAAGCCGGGGGTGTCTTTGGACCTGTGGCGCAAAGTACCCCTTGCGACGCACAGAAGAAACACCAGGTCACAGAAACGACAGCAACACCTGATTCTCGTCGTTCTAGCATTGTATACATCAAATCTGACGAGGCTGTTACCTGCGTAGACTGCAATACCCTCCAGATGACGCTCGCTCCCCCAGCGGTGAAACCAATTGTGCCAAAGACTAGCACGTTACAGCGCAAATCAACCATGTCGAGAGAGAGACTAACCACGCCAAGTGGAGGCCTTCGTCCACTTTCTCTTCTTAGGGATCGTGATATGAACAAGGAGGGCAACGCCTTGAAACCCACTGGAACGCGCCCGCTTGTTTTCGGAAAGAAGAAGCAGAAGTTGGAGGTAATGCGGGACGAGAACGCTGATCCCAGTTCTGGGAACAAGTACCTGAAGCCGCTCCAGCTCGGACGCTCTGACTCGAGCAAAATCAGAGGAATACTTCGTAGGGACGAAGTATTGCCAACCGTCATTGTCAGGCCGCCGTCGACCAACGCCAGGACAGGATCTCATTACGAATACCATTGAGCGTTGACGCTCGACCTTTCACATTTCCTTTACTAACCGGTTGACCACCTGGAGTTGCATTCTAAGCTTTGTTCTCCAACATGGTTGCCAGTTTTACCCGTCAAACTACGACTTCTCACTTATGACCCACGACATTGAAATAACGTCCATACCCCTCTTTGTTATGCTTTTTGGATTTCATGGAACATACCTACGGATACAACTGGAGATAGTGATTGATCCTTCTTGCGACACATTTTTGCTACTCTACCTCACCGTACCTACTAGTTCTCCCCCTCATGCTTTCGTCCTACGCAGTATGCTGAGAGTTTACCAGGTCACCTCCGGATTCGTAATCAAGATCGTGATGTACATTTCGGTTTCAACTGGAGACGCACGCATCCTCTCCGTGCCTATACGGAAATGTGTGGTGTTTCATGCGATGTTTGATCGAACCGATCCCCTTGAACGACAGTCAAGTCACCGCTCCCCATACGGTACCACCTCACAATTTCCCTTGAAACTCGGCACTTGAGGACTGAAACGTAGTAAGTCACCCAGTATCGTCGTCGCGACAGGTCAACCTGTCCCCCCCTGGTAGTCTGCAACACAAGACATGACCACCGACCCACTTCATGTCGACGATGAAATCAGTCTGAGTATAATAGACAACATTCGAACGCACGGCTTGTCTCCCTCTGTTGCACTCCACCCGAAATACTTGCACCTATATTTATTCGCTACGTTCGCAACCGTTACAGCGAATCCTACATTCTGGGTGAGCGTACAATATGTTTGGTGTCGGAGGTGGTTCTAGATTGTCCGACGCTTCGGACGTATCATCTATTGGTATCACTTTGCTGGACAGAGGCGTTATTGGCCAGATCGAAGGAAGCATCGTTTTGGATCCGAACACTCCGATGCAGTGGTGGGATCCCTTCGAGTGTATCACCTTATTTCAATGGGTCAAAGCATAGCACATCCAAACTTTCCGTAAAGAAAGAGGGCCTGTGTATTCTGTGGACTACGTTCAGGGAAGTGTAAAAACTTGCCTTACATATATCAATCGGACTCATCCCATGAGTCACCATCAGGCTCCCAATCGGTCCCTGAATCACCCGCCGAATCAGCCTCTGCTTCATCTTCCCCGGTATCATCATACTCCTCCGAACTGTTCTCTGGTTCATCTTCTGGCTCACTTTCCAACGCCTCTTCCGAGTCGTTCTCCAGTCCATCTTCTGGCCCACTTTCCCACACCTCTTCCGAGTCGTTCTCCAGTCCATCTTCTGGCCCACTTTCCCACACCTCTTCCTCCGAACTATTCTCCACTTCATCTTCTGGTTCACTTTCCAATGCCTCTTCTTCCTCCCCTGAATCGTTCTCCGGTTCATCTTCTGACTCACTCCCGAAGGCATCTTCGGAGTGATCCTCCAATTCGTCCTCTGGTTGGTTCTCCTGTTCATCCTCGAGTTCGTCCTCGTCCTCCGAATCATTCTCGGGTTCATTGTCCCAGCCACCCTCCCAATAAATTTCTGAATCACTCTCTGAATCACTCTCATCCTCAAAACTGTCCCCAGAATCACCCTCCGATGGGACCTGGAAATTGGGATGCGAGCCGCCTTGAATGGGATTATGGATGTTGCTAAGGCTCCCCCACATCTGGGACACGTCCCAGCCCCCAGATCTACCTATGATACATTGAGACATGGTGAGTCGGTCGCGGGGGAAATTGCGGGTAGAGAGTGCTTCAAAGAGTGCTTCTCGAGTGACCGTGGGTGTCGCTGAAGTGCCCGCATCTCTTCGAGGGAATGTTATCAAAGTAAGCTCTAATTCTGCCAGGTCTGGCACTAAGATGTGGTCCTGTGTCTGATTCTCCCCTTCTTCGTGTGCGGGGCGGCTAACAGAGAGTACGGAAGCGAGATCTGGCATGTTGCCCTGGCTTACTTTGATACATCGTAGATTCTGGAGATGTCCCAACAACTTCCTCCAAAAGGAAGATGAAAATGGGGGATACATGACGTGGAGAGTTTGGACGTTCGCTAAAGGTATGGAACAACAGATGTCCCGTATGATGTCGTCTTCGACCATTATTGTTTGCTTCCAGTAAATACTGACCTCGAGAGGATTGTCGCAGTTCCAGTTCATGTTGCAGTCCCGGTTCATGTCCCGCAGCATTGTAACGTTGAAATCGCAATCGCGTTCGCGGGAACTAAAGAAAAGAGTGGCGACTTCTTCCCTGACCCCGTGAATACAAAGTGATTGGATTGTTGGCCTGGGCGGTATCTGGTTTGCGGGCACAGCGAGCCTTGGGGCGAGAACAGAAGAGAGCAGGGAGTAGTCACTGGGGGTGGAGGTACCTTCATAATAACATTCTATCCTGACAAGTGCCTTTAACGGAATGTCGATACAAGACAGCAATGTGATAACCGTTGAAAGTGGAGCATGTATCAAGAGGCGCACGAGATGAGGCAGGCTAATTTTCTTGAAGGTCCGGAACTCCGCACCAGATAGAAAAGTGGCACTGCCAACGGAACCTCTGAGATATAGTCCAGTGAGCTCCTGCATACAGCTTAATGTCACCAGGAACTCTGCAGTGTTTCTCTGAAACTCCGAAGGAAGATGATCTAGGACGAGAGTAGTCAAAGAACTGATCTTCAGTGAATACCATGACACCGGACAGTCGTTGAGATCAATGGTACGGAGGGCTGGAGTTTCGCCGTGAAATGGTATGATGGACGGCTTGGAGAGAAATCCTCCCGATATAATCTGCAGATGTTGCAGGCGAGGTGCGGGAGCAGAAAGCATCTCAAGAATCTGATGAGAAATCTGGCCCAAAAGGTAAAGCCTGAGCTCTTCGATGTATTCTGCGTGGGTCATCAACATCTCCACGACTGATGATGACCACGATCTAAGATATCCGTGGTCGAACCGGAGGCATATCTTCAACGGTGCCTGCCTTGATCTAGCCAGCAGTTCTTGTGTCCAGCGTAGCGATACAACGAAATGATATGTCCAGAGGGTTGGGCAAGCCAGAGCTGCGTCGCGCCAATAACGGCAGACATACGATACGTTGACCCAACTAGGAACACGATAATCAATGTATCGTCTCTTGTAATGGTCGAGAGCACAATGAACGAATATGGTCGCAAGTAATTCAGGTGGAAGGCGACAAATGGGTGATAAGGCGTTCGACGCAAATTCTGGTAGGGAATCCATGGTTACGTGCTGCGGGACTTGTTGACCAGAAGCGAGAGCTGTCACTGTCAGACTGCTCCGAGGATTGGTCGACATTTTCATACCGCAACGAAATCGGAGACTTACTTCTATATAGAGTTCCAATTCGACTGTAGACTTACACTACGTGGGCCTGTTTCAGAAAGTGCAAAGCTTTATGAAGATCTCCGTGCCATCCTGGCAAGGCGGATTCTAATGTCAAGAACTTTAGAATTCAACAAAGACAAACAACGTCTCCCGACCACTCGGATCTCAGTCTGCCAGGTTTTGGTATATTCATCACACCTTCAGATCTCCGGCTCATTCTCGAAGTTCCCACTACTCTATCTGTCTAGTTTGACCTAAATACTCGCGATGAAGTCCGAATCTAGTGAGACTCCGCAAGCACCCGCCCCGGCGCAGACACAACCTGCCACACAGTACACTACACAGTGGGGTACAGCACGTGCGCCATCGCTCATCGTCTCTCTCGTGTTGTCATAAACCATCACTTTACTTGGTCAGACATTCCCATCGACCCTGCGCTCCAGCAACAGTCTCAAGTGGCCACGTCAGTCGACCACGCCCCCGTCGATTAATATTTACTGAAGATACTCTAGTACAACACCTTATTCTCATTATCAGTATTCACAGCATTACCCTCAAGCAGCGTACACACACTATCAGTATGCCTCTGCGATGAGCACCGCACAAACGCAGCAACGACAAGCCACTACTACGACTACGACAGCAACTACTGCGACAAACTCCGCTGCAGGCGGCGTGGATACCGCTGACGTGGCCACACTGAATGATGCGCTTGGTAGTGCTGGCGTAGACTTGAGGGTATTGTTTACTCCTTCTGCTCTGTTCGTTGTCTGATGACACATATCTAGGCGGAGGAAGAGAGTTTACAGCGATCATATGACTCACATCAAGCATATCGCCCTTTCGAAGATCGCTCGAAGAAGCAGCCCACGACGCCATCCTTTGACACCCGCTTTCTTGGGCCGACGATGCGCAGCATTGGGACCCAACACAAGATCATCAAGGTCCCCGAAGATTCGGTGAATTATCTTGCCCTCGCTCTCCGCGCTCGATTGCAAGACCTCGTCGTAGCGATGATTGCTGCCGCTCGTCACCGCACCAGTGCGCAATATGACAAGATACCATCTATTTACGAGGATGGCACTCCAATGTGGAGTGTTGTCATCCGTAATGACCTGGGGAAACAGCTTGCTACTCTAGAGAAGAATGAGCGGGAAGAAGAAATGAAGATTCGACGGGAACGCAAGGAGCGGGCCGATCTCGCAGCAGCACATGCAGCCAACTTAGCCGCGCAGGCCTCCGGCGGGGGAAGCGGTATGGTTATAGACGAAGAGGACGGCGCACCCAAAAAGAAGAAGAAAAAGGAGGGCCCCGGCGTCACGGCAAGAAATATGTCCGAAGACGTGCGCAAGAAGATGTCGAATGCAGTTGCTAGTCAAGCTGCAGGGCTCGGAGGGAAATATGCATGGATGAATGCCGCCAATGCCCCTACAACGGCCCCCAAACCAAAGCCTGTCGTTGCTGCGCCCACGCCTGCCACCACGGTGCCTGCAACAATGTCTACCCCAGCAACGACAACTACACCCGCAGCGTCTACTACTCCCAACACGTCTTGGGCTCGTCCGTATGTATCTTCTAAGAAGGCTATGACAACCAGCCAGATCGCAGAGGAAGATAATAGGATGCTGGTGACGATGCGAGATGCGATGTTTGTTGTGGAAAGGGAAAGGGGACATGGTGGTGGCCGTGGTTCTGCTCGGGGTTGGGTGTAGACGTAGATACGCAAGCGACGCGTTGTTTGGACATGTTTGGCAAGGGCCTTGAGAACAAAGATGGACAAGCAACGCCTTGTTCAGTTCACGCGTAGCTGTCAGCATGTCCAGGGAATCTTCACAGCGCTCCTCGCTGATTGATGTGTAAGTTTATGATGACATGCATTATGCTCGCACCTCACCATGTGTTGCTGTAGCACCTATCAACAACTGCACTCGTTTCTCACTGGTCGCCGTGATGGGGGGTCGCTGGAGCAGATATCCCAAAAAATAACGCCCCGCATCTCGCAAATTCGTGATGTCGTGAAGCCTTATGGAAAGCCGACAACTGCATCGCGCAAGGCGGTGGAGAGTGGCACCGTGACGCTGCCGGATGGATGTGTCTTGCAGGTTGACGATGTCTCAAAGGAATTTGCCGTTGCCCTCAGCGCGCATTTCGAGATCGACGAGATTCAAGCCTTCATCCTATTACGATCGTTCCTCTACAATGAAGGGCTCTCGATGAGCTCTGGGTCCAGCTCTGACAAAAGTCTCGTCGAGGAACTCATTGCTGTCATCACGCCATTCTACTACTCGGAGCGGCTCTTCATCCTTCGCATCCTTATCCCACTCTTCCGTGCTCAGGAGAATGCCGCTGACCCGATACATGACATTGCTATGAAGACCCTCCCCACCATTCTTCCGGACGGTCGTGCGTTCGCCGACTCGCTTGTCGCTGAATACCTGCGAAAAACTCAAGAGAGCGTACCAAATGCCTTTAGCGAGGACCCTAGGGCTGCATCCCGTTGGGCTAAGCAGACTTCCAGAGAACAATTGGTGGTGTTGGAGGTGCTGTTTTGGACAATGTGGGGATATGTCTCTTGCGAGGGCGAACTGGTGGTGAAGCTACTGGAAGCTGCCTATAACACGGATCTCGGTTCTTCGCAACAGAATTCTATCCTTCTTTTGGACGAGGAAGGCACGCAGATTCTCCAAGATATTGCTGGTCTCTGGATACTCATCACGATCGAGATATTGGAACTCGAGAGAGTTGCAGAGCCCGGTGGCATTGAAATATCTGCAGCCCCATCGGACGAGACACTGTATACTTCTTCTCCGGATTCTTTGGAACGGATACATGACCTCGTCACCTCCAACCCCGGCAACCAGTACGCATGTACTTACCTGGGATGGGCTTTTGTGCTTTCCCGAATAGGCGCGAAGATCTCTGAGATAAAGGAGGTCCCTGACTCGTATCGGTCGTTCTATGATTCAACACTTGCCCATCCATTGCGCGGCAAAGAGCGAGAACCGACATATGTCTTGATGGGGCGCGTGGCATTAAGCAGCGAAGTGGGCTTATTCAAGTTGTTGCACAACTTATTGACGACGTCGCCTCTCTTCGTTACCGCAATCGCTTGGAAGGCAGGATCCACCGTGACGGACCCCAACGCGGTCGCGTTCCGTTCTGTACTGAAGGGTGAGTGTTCATGTTTCAAGGTAACTGCGGCGGCTAATCTCTTCTCAGGCTTCCTTATTGCCATCGTAGAGCTGGTCCCCGTAGAACTCGTTCCAGATTTCGATGCGCTGGTTGAGGTCTGGATCGCCCTGTTCGGAAGAAGTGAAAGTCGAGCTGTGGCTAGCATATGTCGACAGTTCTGGCAAGCTGATTGGCGGCAAGGCGTCGCACGGCGGGCTATAATAGATGTGGCGCGGTCGCGCTTCCCCATTCACTTCAGACCTTTGGTCAGACTGCTACGCGCCATGACTGCATCCGGATTCCTCGACACCGACCCTCTCTGCGTGGCATCCTCTGCGGAATACTCTCAGTCTCATGACGAGGAAGAAGCTGAACTGGAGATATGCGCTCATCATGTTTTCTATTACATGGACAAACTCCTGACATTTTCGCTTGTCATCCCCCTTTCGTCGTGCACAGGACCCAACGCAGTGTATGAGAGGGTTCAATACGGTCGCTCCGCTTCAGTGCCCGGACTCACGTATACCAACATTCGCGCCATCCGATTGCCCGGTGGCTCAATTATACCTCCCAGATCCACTGGACGACTTCTTAGTGGTGATGGTGGAGAGTTCGTTGCAGTATGTTGGCAACACGAGTATAGCGGCTGGAAGGTTGTCCTGGATGTGCTCACGGAATATGTTACCCGCCGAAGTATGCACGCGGGTACGGCGGATTTGTATCAGGACGTGACGTTTGGTAGAACGGGCCCTGGTTCGTCGCCGTTGACCCTAAGGCTGGAGGATGTCGGCATGGAGATTGGTGACGAAGGTGATGAAGCACTTGCGACCGACGCCCTAGACCTCATGCGCGGCGTCATTCAGGACAAACCTGTTCTTGCCGAGGAGCTCTTGGAGTCTCTTGAAACCAGCGACTCCAGCTCCCAGACAGAGAACAGTTCTGCGGACTTGGTGCAACTGACCACGATGATTCTGGAAGAAGCCCTCAGTCGTCCTCAAACGCGCGGCTTCTCTCGCACTCAACTCGTGACGTCGGCGATGAGCGTGCTTTCGGCGTTGCTTACGCTACCCAAGTACTCTCTGCGAGTTTGGCTCTATATCCGCTCAGCAACCGCGTTCTTTGGTCCCAGCCAAACATCCGGCTTCGCAGCAGTCGCCTTGCCTGCAGAAAGAGCAACTGGCCAATATACAATGACGCTCGCATTGTTGAATCTAGTCCAGCAGCTTGTTCAAGAAGCATTCGTCTCTGTATTGACCATTCCGCCGGACAATCAGCGCCTGCGACAAGTCAAGGAGGAAGTTCTCATGCGAGCCGCAAATTTTGTGCATGGTGAAATCTGGGTGGAACACTTGGGTTGGAAGTATGCACAACTAGGAGATCGCTTCGAGATCGGCAGACGGATATCCACATTCTATGCCAATATACTCTCCCAGTCACCCCCTGCCATTAGCAGTCGACCGTTTCCTACTTTGAGCCAGGCCGTCATCGACACATTCCTCCACAAAGTAACAACTTCTACGATCAATCCCCTCGTATCGGCCATCGCAGCCAGTCCAAACATCCTCGGATCGCTCTACATTGCCAGGAGGTTCGGGGACGTTCGCCGTCTGATATACTTGCTGGAGTCGCACCTTCAACTTGCTCGCTTAGTACTCAATCACAAGTTGATGGCGCTTAACAACAACAAGCCGTCCTTACTCGAGCAAGCGCTTTGTGCGAAGGTAGCCGGAGGCGCAGGCTTCTCCGATTCTGCGAGGGCCCGTGTGGATCCCGTGGATGTGCTCGCTACGTTCGTGAAGGAGAGGGATGTGGGTGCTATTGTACCTTTGGAGGCCATACGTGTCCTTCACGCCCTTTGCGCTTCCCTCTCCTTAGCAGTCCCTTCACCTCCGACGATCGTCGGCCATCTCTCCAACCCGGAAGCGACCGTTGCTTCACTCGTTCGCATATTGGAACATCCGTATGAAGAGTTTGCTCTTCGTAGCGCCGTCTGGAACTTTATCTCTCTCGCCGTGGATAAGGAGCCTGCTCTCTCCAAACTCCTTGTTACTGGCGAGTTCATCATCCCCGATTCTAAAGGGAAAGAGGTAGAGGTAGAGAAGAGCAAGGAAGTTAGCGATGCCAAAAAGAAGTCTAAAAGCGCGCTTGATATTGCGACGGAGACCCTTGGGCATTGGAAAGACCTTTGGGAAGCCAATCCACCTCTCCTTGCTTCCGTTCTTCACTTTATTTACGTTGTGTGGCAGCATGGCCTCGAGCATCGAGCCGTCATTGAAAACGCTCGTGGAAAGAAGACGTTCTGGGATCAAATCGCTGCTATCGCTCGAGAAGAAATCGGACCAGACCCGGACTACGCCGTTGAATCGTTTGTTACTGTAGATGGCGAACGACAGTCTAACCTTCACGAAGCGATCTCCATCCAGGCTTATCGTGGCATGGTCAAGTCATACGCTATCCGCATCATTGGACAAGACATCTTCCTCCAACCTACTCCGAAAAATGCTGCCGAGCCGCTTTCGAAACCGCTAAGCTACGCTCAGTTTATCCCATCTTTCAAGGGTGACGACCAGCTCAACGAACTCGTCCTGGAGGGTGCTTCGAGTTCCTATGATCCGAGTCTATACGACAAGCTTTCTCGGCAATTTTCACATGATTTCCTTGGGCTTTCGCTAGACCAGCTTCAGTCGCAGGACCCAGTCTCGCAGCGCGAGTTCGGCGACGAGTTTACGTTTTCGCCGAAGTTATTGAGAGTTCGACTCCAGCAGTGCCCTATCGACGAGGACGAGATCGATTCGATCGAGAAACAAGTGCTGTCAATCAACCTGAACCTTTCGCTGGCGCACGCACAGACCGCCATGGCCGAGGCTTGGCAGTTCTTGTTGAAGCAGCTCCTGCCCTTCATCCGTGTCGAACAAGGGACACGGCCGAGCTTGCTGGCGTTGGCTTCGACGATATCTGGGGCTCTAGCTCAAGAAAAGAGGGAAGGGGACATGATGGCAACAATTCACGGGGTTCGACTGGGTCTTCTACTTTCCGTTCTCGAGGTTGCATGGTTCTCAACCACGGATATGGACGCCGAGGTTGAGTCGTTCGTGACCCTCATCACCAACGTCCACGATCTATTGCGGAACGAAGCACAACCTCCTTCCGCGTCGTTCCTTGGCAAAGTGTCTGTTCCGTTCCACCGGACGCTATTACAAATCCTGTACTTCTGCGTTCGGCAGTGCCGAAATCTGGCTACGCGACCCAAGGTCATCAGTGCTGCCAGACGCCTGAAAATCACTGCGCTTGTAGAGACCGCGTTGAATTTCGTAGTCGATGCTCTCCGCCTCACGTTTGACTCGGCGCGAACGCGTCGGGATCTGGATCTGGATCGTGACATGGAGCTCCTTATTGCCGTATTCGAGCAATGTACTCGTCCGGAGGTCAGTACGTCGTCGCTACCTTGGCTCACGCGGTGCCACGAGACGGACGTCATCAAGTCGAGCCTCGAATTACTCGTTCGCACGGATACCGCAGGCATTTCCGATCTGCCCCTACTTCGGGCCCGGCGAATGCCATTATACGCCCCACACATCTTCCTGTTCCACATGGCACTTGTCAGCATCCCATCCGGAGCGGAGAGGTTTGCGAGCGAAGGGGTAATCTCCGCCTACAGCAACAACAGCATCAGCACAGCTATTAGCGACGGCCTCATCGACGTATCATTGCCCGAACTGCCAGGAGAGCGCAGCCCAGCGCATAGGGCGTATTGTTACATGCTTTCCATCGTAGCCGGCGTCGTCTACACCCTCGGGAATCAGCACCGCTTTTTCAGCGTGGACGCCTGTGGTATGATCCAACTCTACGGGAAACAAATCGCACGCGCGTTGTCCTGGAGTATCGGCGATCCCATCACGTTACCTCTGTTGGAGGAGATGGAGCAAACTGTTAACTTGTTCCATGCGGTTGCGGAGAGCATGCCCCCTACCACCACGAACCCGAACCCGGTGGTCACTAAAGTGCTTCGGGTATTTTCGACGCGGGCGCTCGTGTTCCTCCAGCAATTGAACTATGCGCTGACGCATCCGAACCACCTCGCCAGGCTCTTGGAGCCCGTCACTCCCGAGGAAAGGGCGGCGATCGAGAAAGAACCCATGGACTCGTCGTTAACCCAACTCGAGATGCTAGATCTACGGAAACACCCTCTTACGGCGCGGTTGGTCCACATGATGTTCCGACTGTGTAGTTCAATCGTGTCGACGCTCGTCAGCGTCAGTCGGGCGTACGACGTGCTCCTGAAGGAGCAGGAGGAATGGCCTCTTCAAGAGGCGCTCATCGTCCCTGTACGTTATTTCTATCTACCTTTGAAACTGTTTACCGACACGCCTTGCACATTTAGCATTCCAAGGTCGTCCTTGGCGAGCCAACGTCCTTGGGAACGCTGCTAGAGCTAGCCAACTGTACCCTCGACGTGTTGCGTAATCTCGTCAACCGACCCCCTGGTCAAGCGCTCTTACCCTCCACCTCCATCAAAGACGTGCCGCTGGCAGTGAGCCAAGCCACGCTCACCGCTCGACGAACGCTCGAGGCGCTCCTCATCTACGCGGTAACGCAACTCGCCATGTGGCTCTCCAAGCCCGATTTCGACCCTGCAGCAACCGAGGCAGAAGCGGAGGAGCACAACCACCCTCACAGCGCACAGCTGGATGCGAGCAAGGGCAGGGCGCCGAGGGCACTGGCGGAGAGGCTGAGGCGGGGAATGACGGGGGAGATGACGGCCGATCTACAGGCACTCCTGACGCGCGCGAGGCCCGTACTCGCCAAGAGCGAGGTGTCAGGCAGGCTGGAGGGAGCCCAGGATCTGACGATGGTCCTGTCACGGTTTTTGACAGAGCGGATCGCGGTACCTGCTTGACGTTGTTTGTCGGAATTTTCCCTAGAGTAACCGAAAAAGTACTGTAATTGTTTTACCTTTGCTGCTCGTGTTGTATGCTGATGGATCTAGATCTGTTGCTCGAGTGATTATTTACATAATTATAGTAACTACGTTACTTCCGAGCACCTCGGCGCGAGTTGCTTATCGACCATATGGAAGCGGCCACCCCCCCACCGCCCAACCATATCCAAATCATTCACCATGTAATACGAGTTGCTTTCGGTGCACCGCGTCACAGTAAGTCGACCGCGGTGCTCCGTGCGAGTGGAAAGAGCGTCCAAAAGGGACTGCACATCCCCAGCGAATGGAACCACATCCGTCTCTAACCCCGTCGAAAATCCGACATTGTAAAGTTCCAGCTCCTCCAGCCCCGGGACATACGTCCGATGGAGAACGGTGTTCCCGCCTTGCTTCTCGGCGCAATTGACACGGAGTAAGGGCGCCAAGTCCGGCATGTCGCCTTCACTTATCCTGAGATAGCGCAGACCTTCGAGGCGTGCCAACAGCGCATCCCAAAAAGTCTGTGAGAAGGTGGAATCGATAACGTGGACGCTTTGAACGTCGGTCAAAGGTACGGCGCAACAAATGTTGCCAACGATGCAATCCATGACGTTTGCCACCGTCGATCGATGCGGGTGAACGATGATCTGGAGATGAATGTTGCAATCCCAATACCAGTTCGCGAACGAAGGAGAGTCGAAATGATCGCCGTCGCGCTCGCAAGCGCTGAACGTGAGTTTAGCCTCTCCGTCCACCCCAGATGCGATAACGAGCGAGCGGATCGTCGGGCTAGACGGAGCCTCATCGTTGGACGCTGTGAACTGTCGCGCGAGAAGCGAACAGAGAGGGGCATAGTGGTGCGGCTTGGAAGGACGCGAGGAAGCGGGGGATGATAATTCTGATTCGGAATCAGACCAATCGTCCGAGTCTTCGTCGTTAGTACTCCCGTCGGAAACATGGAGCCTGACTTGTGTTTTCGATGGGACGTTTGCCCAAGAGAAAAATTCAACAATGATGGAAAGTGGACCGACGATCAAAAGCCGAGAAAGTTGAGGTATATCGACCTTCTGGAGGGGGCGATGCGTTTCGTTCGAGGTAAGATGGGAGGCGGGACAAATGGAACTGTCGAGATACAAGTGTCTGAGGGTTGGCGAGCAAGTCAACGAAGTCAAAAATGTTGCCGCGTCTTGTTGCAGCATGGAAGAAACTCGATGCAGACTGAGTGTTGTCAAGTTACGAAGGTTGAATAGATCGCATGCTGGCACCGCAGAATTCGAGAGCTCGAGGGTACGGAGAGCTGGAGTGTCCCTATTAAAGAGACGAGTGTACCAGCCAGCGGGAGGACTGCCGCCTACCAAGATCCTCAACTCCTGCAGACAATGAGCAGATGAAAAAAAGCCGGACATGGCAAAAAGCAAGTCATGATAGCGGTTCGCGCGAGGAACCATAATATGAAGCCTCTGAATACGTTCCATGTGGTTCATCACTTGCCTCACGGCGTCCAACACTCGTCTCTCGTCCCGACGATACAAATTCACTTGTAGCTTCAGTGGCACCTGCTTTGATCTGGTCAATAGCTCCTCTGACCACCGTACCGATGTGACAAAAAGGTAGCTCCAGAGGGTGGGGTAACTGAGAGCGATATTGCGCCAATGGCGGCTGACGTAGGAAACGTTCACCCAGCTTGGGACTCCGGTCGGAACATTATGACCGACGTCAACGTAGCCACAGGCACAGTGGATGAATATATCTTCAAGGATTTCGGTAGGAAGGTGGTAAATGAAGCAAAGCGTCGCGTTGCCTTGGGTGGAGAGGTTCGATCTGACATCATCGGCATCCGCCGGTCGGACCTGTTTTGCGGGCGAACCGATATCTGGCTGTGATGGCTGAACAAACGCGGACATAGGCCGTGACCCGAGTGAGCGTATTCTTTGTGTTGGCGTGCTGTAGTAGATGGTAAAGAGTCGTCAGGCCTGTCCTGTAAAATGAGTCAATGACGCCGCCGAGAATTCAAGTTTAACGGTCAACTCACATTGAAAGTGTGCCACTGGGTAGTGGTGGAACACTTAGAAGATGGCAGGTTTCAAGTTGCGACTTCAGTGCGAGGCAGTGCAGGCAGGTTGTTCAAGTTTTCAAATTTCAGGCTGAACTTGACTTGGACAACAAAGCTTGACCATCCCCTACTACTTAGTAGACGGCCGTGACTACATAGTCGACTCTTAGTACTAGTCAGGTGACGCAAATGACCAGGTACAGTTAGGTACCGGAAGGAATGGAAGTAATGGGCGCCTCAAGGGGGCGACAATGCAGTCCAGATAGAGTGATATAGTAGCATGAGGCCTGATCTCTAACATCAGGAATATACTTTTCCTCACTTTGGAAACGGTCGCCCTCAGGAACTTGCCGACTTACTAGTAGACCGTGGGGACAGGAACGACGGGGTGGGGCAATGCATATGCCCCCGCTACCATTCTGATCCTGAAAGGAACTTGAAAGTGATGGCGCGTTCCACGCTGTACAGTATAACAGTAACTGACTGGCTTGAACGCAATATTCTGATCGTACCTTCTCATCCGAGATTGTTAACACCTGCATTGGTCACAATCATGAGTGACCACACAAACAACTTGAGTGGATGAAGTGGAGACTCGCCGAAGGCTTGTCCATGTTTGACGAATTTCACCAATCAAATATGTAGAATCAGCGTTAGTATCAGGATGCTTGATAGCTCGCAGGCAGTGGCCCCAATGACGTAAGGCTATGCACTTTCCCCGCATACAGCTGCCAAAATGAATTAATGACACAACATGCCGGTGCTAACCAACGTTCTACCACAACAACTCTAACTCACCTACTCAACTTTAGGTGCAAGGTACTATATATCTCATTTGTCAACCAAGCAAACCGCCGTGAATATGCTTGGTTGAATAGGTCATACGAGTGAAGCAAGACCACCCTCAACGGTGTATACGCACTAGTTTTTATCCACCAGGTTATTCGGGATGTCTCTCCTCGCCCTTGTACAACTTGTTACGACGCTCCACCCCTCCCTTGCCATTCCACTATCGTGTATGTGGGGATATTGAAGTGTGCCACGCTGACAAGGACGGCGCCACGTCTGTCCCATGTTCTCCTGTTCGGAGTGCCTGCAAGCCCTACAAAGGCAATATTGCTTTTTCTCTGTCCCTGCCCTGTACATCAACCATAGCCTCGACCTATAAGGTGAGGAGAGGGGCCTAATCATCAGAGAGCGGGTCTACCAAGCGTCTCCAAACAGTGAGTCGCGCCTCCAATTATGTTGCGTACCAAGATCATTCTTTGAAACGAGCTACCTCTGGTCGGGGCGTTTTAGTGATCGTACGTGTCGTCGATGATGGCCTCATCGACATTCATAGTGCAATCATATGGTGCTCAACTGTCCCATCAAATGTTTCGGGTTCATCCAATACGCCTCCAGATAACACATCTTGGTTGAACGGGATCCTCCGTGTTTCGCGTTGTGCCAACGGTCACCATTACCAGTGATTTTATCATCGCCACTGCCTAAGGAACGTATCAGACAACTACCACTCATCAGCGGATCATTGACGGACTGTCCTTGCCACCTCGATCACTGCGGAGATCACTCTCATGATGTTCATTAGCACCAGAAGAGGCTCCTCAACTATCAGCGCCCGCGCGAAAGGCAACAACAGGATCTCCGCCGACGACTTGAAGCATTGCCACCAAGTTCAGCCCGCAGACCTGGCACTGGGTAGTCCAACCCTGACACGTGGTACACGTTGTGCGCTAAGCTCTTTATGGACCGCCCGTGGCGGGGAGATTGAATACGTCATGGGACATACCGATAGAAGGGAGAGCGGAGGTTATTGCCAACGCCGCCCGAGGGCTCGGAAGAAATTCGAAATAGGGGTTCGAAGCCACGCGCCAGCACAGCGCGCGCTCGCCCCTGCACCAGGCCAGGGCTTCTTCGAACGCTGCCATGGAGACACGGGGTGTCTTCCTGATAGGAAGTGAACATTTTAAACCTGAAACATTTCTCGGTCGCACCGCGGCGAACGCCGAGAGGTGAGTGATACTGGATCCACGGGGCCATCCTGTGAGCTTATAAACCTATGTCGGTTCGGGTTGGCGCGACGGGCTGCGCCGTAGACGCTCGGCCCGTTTGACCAGGCTTCTCCCGGTTTCCTGTGGAGGAGCAACTCAGCTTGCCAAACATCGTGACTCATACTAGGCTGCCGCACAGACCCACAACTAAACTGATGCATGGCATTTTTCCGAATCAGCGGGCGTAGACTGGCAGGACGTGAACATCATGGGGACAGCTACCGCCACTTCCGGGTCCCACTCGGGTCCCGAAGGGGAAGGCGCCATTTCTCGGTGGCGGTGTCAAAACGTTACACTTTGATTTTGTCTTTGATGACGATGAAGCACTCAATTCAGCACTCGAGCATGCCTCCATGCCCCTCGCGGATCACTGCGACTCAGCCGCGCTTTCAGTAAATGACCTTTTTTTTTTCTCTGGAGCGTTTTGTTGCATGTGAGTCAGACCATATCTGGGACTTCCACGCCACGGACCAACGCTGCGAGCCTGCTTATCTGTGGTCATATGGCCGCGAACAACTTGCCCAGCTGATCGTAACGTGTCTTGAACCTTAACCGCAACGAGATGGCTCGCGCGATCAGGTCTGTCAGTCGTTCCGCGCACAATGTTTCTCACCGGCCAAGCATTTTTTCAAGGCAGGCCCAAACTCGAGCAAGGGGGTATGGCATGCTGTAACTGTCGGAAATCGGCGACACGCTGATTTACAGACAGGGGGGTTCTGGCGCGTTCACGTGTTGCAGTGGTACAGCAGGCCTTGTGTGGCACTCGTTCCATGGCTCTCAACCTCGTTCCCTTAATTCATTCCTTACGCGGTCGCTCGAGCCGCCCCTCGCCGCGGTCCTATCAAACAGCCGGCACGTCGTTTCCATTTTGCCTCGTGCAGGATGGATCCAACCATCCAGTTCGCCAAGCGGGTAACTGCGCTGTCCGAGCCTGGCTAGTTGCCAAGTGCCAGCAGACCTTGCCACATATATAAGACGGGCGACTCGTCCTCGGACTGTCAAGTCGTCCCATCCTTCCAAGATGCTTTCGGTTCCCTCTCGTCAAACCTACGCTTTCGACCACGCAGCGGACCTCCCAAAGGAGGCCCTGCAAATGCTGGTGAAGCACGAAGCACCAGCAAACGTTGTCCTCCCCTTCATCAAGAAGGCGTCGAATCTTCCTCGCAGTGGCGACAAGTCGCAGCTGTGGATCGTCCTCTACGACGCGAACCGGGTCGAGTTCGTGTTGTCCTGCACCCAAGGCCCTCTGGGGAACTACCCCATCTTTATCATCCCCTCCAAGTCGTCACAGGATGAACGACGGGGCAAGAGCATAGCGGATGCCCTGCTGCCGCTCGCCCGTCGTCTGCTGGACGAGGTCCCCGCACAACGCGTATTTTCCGTCTTCTCGGTCGCGAGGGTGACCGAGACGTTCGCCCAGGTCTTCGAGGCCGAAGCCCGCGCACGCGGGGAGACGGCCATCCAGGCGATACCAGCGCCATACTACGACGCCACCTTTACCTATTGTACGAGCCAGACGCTCAAAGATCTCTCGGACACCTCGTGCCTCTCGTGGTCGGAGGACATTGCCATTTCCCTCCGCCCTGCGGACATGTCCCACCTTGCCGGCATCCAGGCCATGTGCAAGGCTTTTTCCGAGACGTCGGTGTGTAACTCGTCAATGTCTTGCCCGTTCGAGCCCTGACGTTGAGCGCCGACAGCCGCCATTCGTACTCGACGATCCTCGCGCAGAGTTGGAAGCGAGGTTGTTGATCACCAATCAACAGGTCTGGGTCCACATCGTCCAGGAAATGGACAAAGAGCCCGAGATTGCTTGTCTCGTCGCCACGACTAGGGAGTCGGATAAGGTAACGGCGGTGACCAAGGTGTTCACGGCGGAGCACTGGAGGGGCCGTGGATGCGCCGCACGGCTGCTACACCGTGTCTGTCAGGAGTAAGTATCCTTGGTTGCTGTGTGCATTTTGGGGTGGATTTTCTGATGTTCTGGTAGAATTCTACAAAAGAAAGAGCGCGCCGTTCTCTACGTAGGGAACTCGGACGAGTTGGCGCCCGCCCGCAAGGTATACCACAAGATTGGATTCCAAGGCCTCGACGGGTCGCATAAGCAAGACGTGGAGAGATGGTTGGAAATCGGATTTGAAGGCACCATTATCGGATACTGGTGAAATCGTCATCGGACGAAGTCCGAGCTTTTCACCAGCCTAGAAAGATAGACTCCTCTTACCCTTGAACCATGGATTCGACCGCTCCTTTTATCACATACCATATAGCATAGATTTTGTCAACAGTAGAAGTAGAGTCAGGACTGTCTTGATGCATTTGCCAATATATATGTAGGTTATAACGTCAGAACCTCTGTGCCAGTTTCTGTGATCAATATCATGTGTTCGGCCTGCGCGCTACGAGCGCAGTTCTACCAGGCAATTGTCAAGGTTGAGAGAGTATGGGAGTAAGCTGCATGAATCACTTGCCTCGGTCGACGCCGTCCATCCATCTGGAAATATCCATATTTGGGGATTAGATCCTTGAACAATGCAAGGCTAAGGGATGGTGCCCTTAGCGGGGTAATCACATCGATCGAAGATCCGCACCTCGATAGTAAAGCAGTGCCCGGGACGCATTGTTCCTGGTTCTTCATTCACTATCCAAGGATCAGCGAGCACGTTCTTGGGGGACGAGGGACATACGTGTATGGTAAATCCAAGGGGGTTGATGGAAGACTCTTCCGATACCGTGTCCCGACAACGCGCTGCATACGGAATAGGGGGCGTCGCGCACCAGCTCATGAATGACACGACCGATCGAGCTGAACGGACGCCCAGGTCCGCACGCGCTGATACCGGCCTGTAGGGCTGCATTGGTCATTGAGATCAGATCGCGGCCTGGCTTGTCCTGTATACACCCATTCGTTTGCAATGGACAACAGACAAAGAACGCGTGCGTACGACTGTGCCTACAAGGAACGTTTCAGAGGTATCCCCATGATAACCATCGAGGTAGACAGTGATATCGATGTTGATGATATCTCCGTCTTCGAGAGGTCGACTGATCCACCATCAGCCTCAATTCAGAAGACAAGAAACCCGGACATACGCGTCAGGTATTCCGTGTGCGGCTATATTGTTGACGCTGGTGCAACACGACCGTGGGAATCCAGAATAGAGTAAAGGGGACGGATAAGCACCATGGCTAACAACGAAGTCGTGTATCATCGAGTCTATTGAATCTGTTGTTATACCGGGCTGAAGAGGGTGGTCATCATGCCGTTCCGTGGACTCAACTTTGAGAGGTATCCTTACTCGAACAAGAGTCCCCGCAAACTCGCGCACCTGGCGAGCCAGCCTGGAGGCCGCCCGAAGCTTTGTCTCTTCCTCGCTCCCGAGTCGGATCCGGCTGTCACCTTCGTAGGGCTCCTGACATTGCCCGCTTCTGGATGCACCCTGAGCGGGTGTCCGCGCATAAGGCGGTCGCCTTATACCAGACGGGACATTGCGAGGCAGGATGTGGGAAACACCCCAGACGAAGGGTTCCGCTGGAAGGATCACGCCATAGCTTCCGAAAGTGGCTTCTTCTTCACGCGTAGAGAAGGCCCTCCTTTTGTGCCATCTTCGGAGACAGCCTGTGATTGAAGATTTGTGTTTCGGGGTCGATAGTGTCCTCCGGAAGACGTTCGGCACCATGGGAGGCATCGACCGGAGTTTCAAATTTTCATGGTCACGTAGCGGCGTATCTCCGAGCGCGAATATTGCTCGTTGCAGCCCACTCCGATAATCAAATCGCACCTAGGTACGAAGCGAGCTGGGTGCATGGCTAGACATCGCCGAGCCAAATCCGGCATTCGCATACGGCCTACTTTTCAGCCGTAAACTACTTCTGGGCTGAGCTCGCATCGCGCTCGGTCGGTAGGGAAGACGCGTGCAGCGTTAGAAGGCGTTACAGACTGAATACTGAAATATTTGGCAGATCCATACCGTCGATTGTTATTGATAGCATCCCGCATCTCTCGGCGAAAACTGTGCTTCGCAAACGGGTTCCGTCAGGAAATGAACTTCCTGTGCCTTCACGTTACCACGACCTCAACTTGAGGTTACCCCACGTTGTGCATCACTACCAGCGCTATTTCTTCGTCCCCCTCCATTTCCCTCCATTTCTACCAGACCAGACCTTCTCCGCTGTCGGGAATGTCTTCCCCTCCAAATAACTTTGTCTACGGCTCCATCTCGAGCGTGTATAGCATCCATGAAGCTTTCGCTTCCTGTAAGTATCCTATTCGCTTCCTGCCTCCTGTAATTCGGTTCCCATCCACCATGCAGATAACCGTGCTCAGTACTATGCAAGTTTGAATGTGCAGACATCCGAAGTGGATGATTCATCTGACGATGAACCTTACCTATCGGAGACGTCCGACACCTTGGAGCCAGCGGACGACGATTTTGCAGAAGGATCGTCTTCCCGCACAATGGGAATTCCAGAACAGGACACTATACCAATCCGAGTTCGCGATATTCTTCAAACCGCTGGCATGAGAACTCGCCCCGATGGAGCCCATGTAGCTCGTGAAACAACCCCCCTTCTGAGGAGAGCAGCCTCGATAGCGTCCCAGACTAAAGTCGTGATAGACCACGGTCTTTCAAATGGCAAACCTCTGGCTTATCCGGACGCTCTCGATACGGTGCCAGAGATTTCAACCCCTTTGTCGTCTGATACGATTGCCGAGCACCATCAGGACGGCAAGAGCACCTACGTCCAGACGGTCAGTCCTGCGAGAGCTTGCCTTTAGGATATGTCTGATGTTGGTCCTCAGCTACTCAATTGCATTGGACTGCTTCTGGGGCTAGGCATGCTCTCCGAGCCACTCGCGTTCGCATACGCAGGATGGCTGTGGGGTACAGCCCTTATTATCTTTTTCGGCATCATCACTTGTTATACGTGAGTCGGTTTTACTCGGAGAATAATCGATTTAATCCTGGAAATTTAGCGCAAAGCTACTCGCGCATGAAATTTTGCACGACTCCCGCTTACGCTCATATGCTGACATTGGCAGGAAGGCATTTGGTCCAAAGTCATCTATACCGACGAACGTGCTGTTCTGTCTAGACTTGTTTGCGCTCAGGTATAAATATCCTTTCCGTTATCGGGTTAATTAACCAGATCCCCTCAGTGTCATTCTTATTACCCTGGCGGCCGATTCCTTGGAAGCGGTCTGGCCAGCATATTCCACCAACACCTACAAGGTGTTGTTCCTTCTCGTGTAAATACTGTTTTCCTGTCGTTAGTATTCTAACGCCTAAATCCTCCCCTAGCTTGGTGCCGACGGTGTTCATGCCTCTATCTATACTTTCTTATACATCTCTAATTGGAATCATTTCCATGTTCCTCGTCATTGTGGTGATTTTCATTGATGGATTTTCGAAATCAGATTCTCCAGGTAGCTTCTGGAGCCCAGCACCCACCTCTCTCACACCAGGGTCTCTTGGAGGACTTGGAATGACCCTTGGGTTGTTGATGGCCGGGGTGAGCATCCAGCATTTATTCCTTGCAACTTATTAAAATTTTCATCTAGTTTGCCGGCCATGTTGTGATGCCTTCGCTCGCTCGCGACATGGAGGATCCATCGCAATTCGACCATCTGGTCGATCAGGCGTTTGTGAGCCGATTTAGACTTTCTATGGGAAGAACCTTGTGGCTAATCGGCTCCAAGTTTATTTCAACGTTTATTTACGCTATCGTGGGATATGCCGGGTATCTTATGTTTGGTAATTCGGTGAGCGACGAGGTGCGGCTAAAATCTTTCGGTTCCATACTGTACCTACCTCACTCGTGCACCGCAGATCAGTAAGGACTTATGGGCCACACCCGGGTATAGCGCGACGCTAAACCAGGTGGTCATGTGGTCGCTGGTCATTACTCCGTTGTAAGAGGATCTTCATTACTTCTTGATCCTCGCCCCCCTGAGCGCATGTCATCAGATCGAAGTTTGCCTTGAGCACCAGGCCGGTATGCACTTCCTTGTTGCCCGTGTACTACTCATCAATCCTCCAACACAGCTCAACATCATTCTCGAGAGCACGTTGGGCCTGGAAGTCTCTCCCCGCCCCTCGGTAGAGGATGCGACCGGATCGACACACAAGAAACGCGGGAACCTGAAGAATCGCCTTCTCGTCACACTCGAGCGTATCCTGGTCCCCGTCGCTTCGATCGCGGTTTCGATCCTCGTGCCACAGTTTTGTGCCATGATGGCGTTCTTGGGTTCTTTTTGTGCGTTCGTTATGTGTGTCATCGGGCCGATTTCTGCCAAGATCGCCATGACGGGAGAGTGCCGGTGGTACGACGCGGCGTTACTGGGCATCTCTAGCTTGATGGCGGTGTGGGGTACGATCTCTGCCTTTTGGATGGCGTGAGGGGTTGGGGAAGGAATGTTCTTGTCAATTGTTCATGGGTCCCGACAGAAATGTGACGGTGGCGCGCTAAGATCGTGGACGAACCTTTTGTAATCCTTTGACTTCAAAGTCGCACGGAATGCGCCCGAACCTTGAGCCATCGATCGCCGATTGGGTTACGAGTCTACGTAGACCCGACAAAGTGGAAGCGTTACCCCCATATATACTAAAAACCTAAAAGTTTACGCTCGCGTTCCCTGAAGTTCCCGGCAACGCAGCTGAATTCAATGAGTAATGTGGGAACGGCCCAGCTAGGCTGCAGTACTAAAGGTGTGGTTGACATACTGACTCCATTCTATACCCAAAGAATGCAGTGGCAATAGGTACGGAAGATATGCCAAAGATGTATCATAAAGCACGGGATGTAGAAAGCTTCAGACCAAATAGAAATTATGTAGTCATGAACGTTTGTCCAACGGATATGCTATCAAGTAGCCCTCATATGCCGCGCTTGCATCACCAAGGAGGGCATGAAGGAGCTCTTTTTCCGACTCTGTAAGGTCCCCGTTGTCGTCTTTGGAGTCATCCGGCTTGAGGTAGGATACTGACTTGTCGCACACTTGCCAGATGACCTTTTCCCTCCATTTCAGCCACACGCGCGTGTCGTTCGGGATAAGAGTACACAGGATGTGATTGACAGCGGTGGTGGATGGATTTGATATGCCATGGAAAGTGAGGAGCGTAGCGAACACAGTCATTGTTGTTCTGGTCCCGAGAGTGAATGTTCTGATCGATGGATCACCGAGTTTTTGAAACAGTATGTCAGCTTGAATTTTCTCTCTGTTCACCAAGGAGGTGCGGAAATTGTGTACCCAGGACACACAGAGCGAGACGACGAACATGAGCTGGCCAAAGAGAGACCCTTGCGGAATAAGAAATAATTGGGCCAAGGTCTCGAGGACGAGAAGGAGTGCGGAAATGGCAACGGTGGACTGAAACAATCCACTACCATGTACTAATCCAAACTTCCCCTTTGTGATGGCATTGACAGCGGCCTCTGCACCTTTGATCACCACCACGATGTTTTCCGGCGTCAATGATACAAAGACCCCATCTCCAGGTGGCGCTCCCGGAGCGGGATTTCTGACGGACTCCAGAGTGAGCTTGACTGAGCCGCCAATGGTCATGCTAGCAAAGCCGCTGGCGAGAATGCCGAAGGCAATTGTAGAAAAGCAGTACCAATCATGGGCCAAGGCGCACATGATGCATGTTGCGACGCTGACGATGGTCGGTAGCAGGGCTAGGAGTACACCTCCCTTGGAGGGGACCGGGGCCTTGCGGTCGTAGCGGGCATCACCAAGGTCTATGAGCGCGACCTGAGTGGGCATTGTTTCTCTCCCTGGAATCCTAGTCCCCTCGATCTCCTTGCATCGTTCCATTGCCAGATACCCCAGATGACCTGTCGGTATCTCGGTTCCGGACAAGGCAGCAGTGTACCTTGGCCCCACCCTACCATCCAAGCCGAACAGATCGACGGGTGATCCAGTTGAAAACGGACGTCTCCCTCCCGGGTGTCTGGTAAAAGCGAGACGGCCAAAGTGCCGTGCGACCTCCAGACTGCCGGGGGAGTTGTACCATCCGAGCCAGCGCCTGTCATGGTATAGCGGTACGAGAGCCATGGCCGAGATAGCTTCTTCGCCACCAAAGATACCAGCGAGGCCCCAAGCATTTAGAGTGAACTTGCCTTTGGGAAGAAGGGAGTGGAGCGGAGCCATTGCTAGCTGTGTTTCGTGTCTCTGACAAAAGATACTGTAGTGAAGCGCTCGTCAACATCCCCACGGTGGGTCCACTGGGAATCAGCATCATGAGCACTGCAAGTGATTCGATAAAAATAAAAATGACGGCCGCCTTGGTACCCCGTGACTAGTACAAAAACTTATCGCCTTCCTCGAGGTGTGCCAGCGCGTGCAAAGATCATGCAGACGCTATTTCTGGTGCGGGGTGCCTTGGTCACGTGTCCTGATATCGTGCTTCTGTACCCCATAGAAAGCCCAAGCGTAGTCAAGGGGTAGTTTAGAACTTTCAAAGAACCCACATTTCAATTGCCCTTGTTCAAGTTCACGAGGGCCAAAATATCCATTAAGTGATGTGGACAACAAATACCAAGTATAATTCATTGTTTCCTGCTGAACTGGGAACGTGGAATCTAAAAGTGACAAAATAACCGGTAAGTGGCTCTAACGTACTTTCACGTCCATCAGCGCCAGGAACTGTCTTGTGCAGTACTGGAACGACAGTGATGGCTGCTAGGAAGCCAACCTCGTTCCCGGTCATAAAAATATCCCCGTCAACGCTGTGGAAATTTGATCAGAACCAAGCCTTGGGCCTCTTCGGGAACATTATGAGGCCATGTAGCAGGCCACGTTGTATTACATCACGTTGTCCGGTAAAGGTAAGTTGGTGGCAACATTCCTTATTCGGCCATATCGCATTTCTGCGAGGTGCTTTCCACACCGCGTGCTTTTCAACAT